>BMAO01028948.1:0-119265 GCA_019973975.1 Trichonephila clavata | reverse complement strand
AATGTTATTGTGGTTCTAGAGAATTGTAAATACGAGTATTGTGTGCAACTTTTAGCTTAAGATTTATTGTGTTTTTAAGTTTCTTGATAGTTTTGATTATTTTACTGTGTTAAAATTTTTTCTTTGTTTGTTTCTGTGTTTGCATGGACCAGTATTATTGTGATACTAGAGAGTTAGTAAAATATTGTGTGAATTTTAACAAATATATTGTGCTGATATTGTTCAAAAATGGCTTTTCTCGGAAAGGGGAAAAAGCAAGATATGTTGTTACTTCGCAGAGGAATTAGGGGTAGATGTCACGACAAACATGACTGTCCCTAACATCAAAAACGCAATCACTAACAGTGAGGGTTACGAAGAGGAATTCGTAAAAAATCTGTTTGAGACTATTATTGCAAATAGGAAAAATTGAAGAGGAAAGGGAGAGAGAAGAGACCTTGAGATTAGCGGAGCACGCGTTGAAAGAGAAGGAGTTACAATTAAAATTTGATCTAGAAAGATTTAAAATAGAATCCGGACATAGTGTAAACGATGAATCAACCGGCTTGTATAAATCCTCGTTCTGTAACCTCGAATGTAAATTTAAGAAAATTAATCCCAGATTTTAATCCAAATCAGTCAGATATTAGTTTGTATTTGGTGATTTTTGAACGTCAGGCTAAAAGGGCTTTAATTGAAAAAACAGACTGGGTAGGGCATTTATTAGGTTTGTTACCTTTGGATATCGTGCAGTTCATTGCTCACGAACCGGAGGAACAAGCAGAAAATTATGACTATATTAAAAAACTATTACTTTAACGATTTAGTTAAGTCCGGAAGTCTTTCGCCAGAGATTTGTTCAACACAAAAGAAATCGATAGTACCTGGAAAGACTTCACCTTTGAAATGACTAACTATTTAGAGGAGTGGCTAATCGCCTAGAGATCGAGTCGTTTGAGGACCTTAAAGATTTAATGGTTGTCGACCAACTAAAAAAACGCGCGTATGCTAGTATGAGAGAACATTTCTTAGATGATTGGGCGAAAAACTCAAATCATCTACTCAAATAGCCGAACTCTTTGACAACTACGAGGATGTCAGGAAAATAAATTCAAAAACCGCGGATAAATTTCAGCAGGAACGAGAGAAATTTGACAACTTCCGGGTTTAGGGAGAAGAAGACTAGGTTCGGGGAAATTCCCCCTAAACCAGTGGTTTCTCTTCCTGAGGGCGATAGGGGAGAGTTTTCGAAAGACGCGTGATACAAAAATGTTTCCATGCAACCTGCCCGGACATATAAAGGCGGCATGCCCGAAATTAAATAGGAATAAAGCAACGGAGTCTCTCAATAATATAGAAGGAAATGGAACTCCGATTTTCTTGGTTCATATGTAACAAAGGGCTCTGTGAATGGTCAAGAAATAGATATACTTAGGGATACGGGGGCAACAATAGATTTGGTGTGTGCTAAATACATTAATTCTTCTTCTTCTCCGGTGAAAAGGTCTGGGTAAAACAACCGTTAAGCTCAGAATTGGTTTGCTTACCCTTGGCGGTCGTGGAAATTTCCGGAAACTTCGGAACGGTGCAAACTAAAGCAGCAGTTTGTGGTAAATCATTTAAATCAAACACGGTCGGTATTTGCTCGGAAACAAAACGGCCGAATTAATAAAAGAAAATTTTAGGCTATGATTTTCTTTCAGTTGAGGTAGTCAATGCTGTTCAGACAAGGTCTCAAACCATAGCGGCTAGGAGAGAAATAGAGTTAAATAGCTGTAGCGATAGGAAAAGGGAAGATGAGGCTATAATTGTTTCTCCGGAGGCAGAGGATCAAATTTTAATCCCTGAACTGCAGGAATATGTTCCGGAGTTAGAGCTGCTAAAAGTTACTCGAGATGAGTTAATTGAAGCTCAAAAAAAATAGCGAGGATATTAAATCATTGTACGAACAGGCAGTCAGTCAGGTGCAGGCAATAAATAAGGCTTATTCTCTAGAAAACGGGTTACTCGTCAAAAAACGCGAGGATAAGTTAGGTAATGTGGCTAAATTAATATAAGTAGTGCCAGAAAAGTTCCGTGAGCAAATTAAATTATTGTGTCATGAAGGAACCTCTGCACATCTGGGGGTTACGAAAACTAAAGACAAGTTAAACCGATATTTTTATTGGCCGAATTGTTATAAGGATATAGAAGCGTACGTAAAAACTTGCGATCAGTGTCAGAGGGCTGGGAAGTCAAATGAGAAAAAGAAAGCTCCACTAAAATTGGTCCCGGTTATTCAGGAGGTCTTTACTAAGCTAAATATTGATGCATGTGGGCCTCTCCAATCACATCTAATGGGAATCGATATCTCATCACGGCCATATGCATGTCATCAAAATACCCTGAAGCTATCCCGGTGGCTGATATCAGTTCGGTTAGTGTTACAGATGCTCTGTTAAATATCTTTAGTCGTATGGGTTTTCCACGGGAAATACAATGTGACCAGGGGTACTTCCTTTACTAGTGCTCTGACTACCGAGTTTTTTGAAAGATTCGGAATACTTGTCCGGCATAGTTCTGTGTATCATCCTCAGAGTAACCCTATTGAGCGATTTCATCGAACATTGAAACGACTCTTGCGAGTCTTATGTTTAGAGGCAGGCTCCGAATGGGACAAACATCTTCCGTCTATTCTTTTAGCGTTGCGAACTGTGACTCACGAGAGTACCGTCAGAGTTGGTGTATGGGAAAAATTTGCGGACTCCAGAAACATTAGTAATGGAACATTGGATGGAACCGGAAGAAGAAAATGATCTCGTCACTGAATATGTGTTTAAGTTAATTAATAGATTAAAAAGGTGTCAGGAGGTAGCTATAGATAAAATGGAAGAGATGCAAATTAAGAGGAAAACTTGGTATGATAAAAATGCAGTAAAACGCGAATTTAAGGATGGAGATTTAGTACTTGTTTTGGCTACATCTCGTGCGAATAAATTAGCAGTACAGTGGATAGGTCCTGGGACAGTTTTAAATAAAATTTCCGAAACGAACTATTTGGTAGAAATTCCCGGCAGACGAGAAACCTCTCAAATCTATCATATAAATATGCTAAAACCGTATTATAAAAGGCCGGAACATGTTAACTTAATTACCGATGAAGCACACCAATCTCTCGCAGACCAGGATTTAGAAATCCATACTTAGAAAACAATTCCATCATTTATGATTTCGAGGATGTCATCCAGGCTAACGATTTAAACAAACGTCTTCACGACACACAAGTTAATCAGCTGCGCGAATTACTAAATAAACATTCTAAATGTTTCTCAAATGATCCCGGTTTAACTAATCTGGTTGTACACGAGATCCAGTTGGTTAATGATAAGCCAATTAGAACGAAGCCGTACCGAATGTCGCACCGACAAAATGAAATTTTAAAAAACGAAATTAATCGAATGTTAAAATTAGGAATCATTGAGGTAGGAGAATCGGATTATATGTCCCCTATGATTTTAGTTGAGGTACCTGGCAAGGATCCTCGACCTTGTGTCGATTATCGGAAATTAAACGGAATTATTAGAACGGAGTACTTTCCTCTACCCAACATCGAAGAACGCGTAGAACAGGTCTCCTCCGCTAAATTTATTACCATTTTAGATTTATCTAAAGGATATTGGCAAATTCCTCTGAGTAAAACTGCACAACGATACGCAGCTTTTTGTACTAGTTTTGGTACTTACAGACCCCTAAGAATGAGTTTCGGATTAAAGAATGCCCCATATTTTTTTAGTAAACTCATGGCAGGATTACTAAATGGTCTAGAGCATTTCGTTGTCCCTTATCTAGACGATATCGCTATCTTTTCGGATACGTGGGAGTCGCATCTTAAACATGTGGAAATAGTACTGCAAAGAATCAGGAGATTCCAATTAACAATAAAACCCTCGAAATGTAAGTTTGCACAACAGAATGTCAAATTCTTAGGTCATGTGGTGGGTCAGGGGTTCCGCACTCCTTCCGAGGTCAAAGTTCAGTCTGTTCTTGAGTTCCCTACCCCTCGTACAAAAACACATATACCAGCGTTCCTTGGTTTAGCGGGGTACTACAGTAGATATATAAATCAGTTCTCGGTAAAAGCCGCACCGTTGACAGACGCGTTGAAGGGAAGGCAAGACGCGGGGAGGTTAATTGGACAACCGACTGTAAAAATGCATTCCGAGATTTAAAAAAGAAGCTAACTGATAAGCCCGTCTTGTACTCGCCAAATTTTTGAACGGGAGTTTATCGTTCAAACCGACGCCTCTGATTATGGCATGGGGGGGGGGTGTTAACTCAATTAAATGACCAAGGAGAGGAGCACCCAATCCTTTATCTGAGTAAAAAATTTTCAGATGTTGAGAAACGATATTGTACGACCGAGAAGGAATGTGCTAGTATTGTGTTCGCAATTAAAAGGTTACATTATTATTTAGATGGAAATTCATTTTTAGTTATGACCGACCACAACCCTTTAGTATGGTTAAATAAAAACGTTAGTTCTAACCCTAGATTAATGCGATGGGCTTTGGCATTGCAACCATATAATTTTAGAATTGTACATCGATCGGGTAAAAGTCATAAAAATGCAGATAGTCTCAGCAGATCAGCGATCGATGATTAGGAATTGATAGTCATGTTTGTTTGTCGTGATTATTAGTTGTGGAATATTGTTAAATGTAAATAGTTAATAAATGGTGTCAATCATGTGTATTTGCTAATGATTAGTAATTGTCGGTAAATAATGTTCTTACTAATACTGAAATTAATTTTGAATGGATATGTATGTTAAAGGATCCACACATGGAATGTAATAATATTGAATTGCTTTATATGTGTTCTACCTTGGGTTTATTATGGATCTGTCTTATTATTCATTAGTATTACCCGTTAATGAGGATATTGGGAAGAATGTTTTATGTGTAAGATGGTACCTTAAGCATATTATAGCAACATGTTTTTTATTATGATTTTAATAAGTACTGTGTATGAGTGTTTAAAATTTTAATAATATGAATACTTCTTATATTGGTAATGATTATTCTTTCGTGATTAGCATTTGTGTAAGTTCCCTTGCAAGAACACTCACTCGCGTAAGCATTTCGAATTTAATTGTAAGTTTATTAGATTTAATTACAACTCAGAAATATGACAGCACTTATTCAAAGGAATATTTTCCCTGTGTGTCCGACAACTCCAAAGGTCAGTCACCTCGGTTACCATCATCGACCCTGAACTTTTCTTTACGAAAAGTCTGAAAGAGGAGAGGAAAAGCTGTAACGTATGTGCGCCCCCCTTGAGACATCTGGGACTTGCTTCCCACGGCCGGGTCAGTTTTAGAAGAATGATGACCACACGTGCAAAACCACCTGCAGTCGCTAATATACTGCGACGGACGTGTCTTAATTAGCCCCTGCAACCTTTGACCCGAGGGAAGCATTTCGCCTCCACCGGATGGGGGGTGAAAGAGGACGCGCGGACGTCGGTGAACCGCAGAGAGAGAACAGCGAGAAACTTCGCCTAGAACGGACACCAACAAGATCCCTCCCTCACAAAATTATTTTGGACTTTAAAATCATCCCATAGTGAAACTTGTATATTAATGTAAATAATAGCTGTGACAATTAAACTAAATTATATTTCAAACGCTACCATTATTGAATCAAACGTCACAAGGTATCGGATCCATCTAGAGCAGCGTTTCCCAACCGCGGACCGGTCAATGTTTGATCATTTTACTGCGGCTCGCTGAGGGGGGGAACGTTGATTGATTATATTTTAAATTGTTTTGATTTAATAATTTTAATTTAATTGCATTTAAACCTGCTTTCAGAATAAATTACAGTTACACCAAAAAATGAATATAAAGTGATTTGACGTGGTATATAAAGTGATTTTCGTAAAAAGTCGCACAAACCCGAGAGAAATACATCACAGTAAATAAATTAGAAATAATTTTAAGTCCCTTGAGTGGCTCGGCACTGTTTCATCCACGGACCGGCAGTTAGGGACCACTGATCTAGAGTATGCATGGGCAAGGTCGTACAAGATCCACGTCGGGTAGAGAAGATCGCCATTTTTCCATTATAGAGAGGTGTAATACGAATGCTACGGCCTTCAGCTCCCTCGTGAGTTGTATGCTACCACAGGAACCTGAGTTTGAAGCTGACTTCCAGAAGAATTCATGTGTGAGGGCTGTTTGCGATAGGACCTGTTGTTTGCGTCTCGCCCAGTTCTGCGAACAGGAAAGCCTGTTTAAAATGGTGCAGAGATCATAGAGACTAGAGCAGGAGCAGTGGCCGACCGTCCTCTTTATTGGTGAGTCCCGGTTATGCCTTACCAGTGATGCTCGCCATACTTTTATATGGAGAGAACTAGGGACCCACTACCTGCTCTCCAATGTCCGAGAAATTGACCATTAAGGCAGCGGAGGCTTGATGGCCTGGATAGGCATCGCGTTGGATGGTCGTACACACCTCCATGTTTTTGAAAGATGCATTGAGACTGCTGTGTATAGGGATGAGGTCTTGGAGCCTTACGTTCCGTCTTTTCAAAGGTGCAATTGGCCCTGATTTCATTTTAATAGATGACTACGCGAGGCCACATAGAGCTCATGTGGTCGAGGAATTTCTGGAAGGTGAGGATATTCACTGAGACGATTGGCCACCCAGATCTCTAGACCTCATCCCTATAGAGCATGTTTGAGGTGCTCTGGAGAGAGAGAATGCAACCCCCTTCCGAGAATCAATCAAGATCTGAAAATAGCTTTGTTGTACTAGTGGGACTTATTGCCACCGGAAATCATAAACTCCCTTATTTTCGGTGTAAAATCGCAGTGCGAGGCCTGTATATCTGTAAGAGGGTACCATACTCCCTATTAATCCATTTTGTTTTTGTTCTATACTGCAACAGCTGTTTCATACCTTTAGACTCCAATGAGAGAGTTGCGCCCGATCATGCGTGTGTATTATAACTGTGTAATAAACGCGATGTGTTTATTGGTGTTTAGAGGTTAGAAGAAAGATCAGCCACATAATCAGTACAAATTCTAATTTATTGTTCTCTCGCTTAAATTAGCAACCCAGGGTAGGAAATGCACACTACTACTAAGTGTAGGAGCAACTACACTGTAAGAAGAATACCTAATATTTGAGTATAATTTAGTTCATTTACTCTTGGAACACTTTGGATGCTTACGGTCTACTTTACCGTAATTCCGTTCTTAGTTGTTCGACATTCGGTCGTTATAATCAAGCGCTATCTTATTGACTAAATCGTCAATTAGCAATCTTTGATCATTCAGTAATTACTCGTCGACTTACTCTCGACTATCTCCACTAATTAACTTCACGTATCTAAAAGTCTATGCTGAAATAGAACCCTTCATTTGAATAACTTAAGTCCTCTTCTTCGGGAGAAAGTTTTAAATAGAATAACAGTTAAAAAGAAATAAATTTACCTTTAGAGGATTAGCAATAGGTTCGTGGATAGACCCGTTACAGCTGTTTAATGGGTTCTTTTATTGTATCAACCCTGTGTACAAATCAAATTTCATTAAAACCTGTCTCCCCCGTAGTTCAAGAGATTATCGAACAAATCTGAAAATTCTCTTAATTTTGAACACCAGTGTACTTTGGTGTATCTTTATTTTACCTGTATGCAATCGATGTTTGCGTACGAAATCTGTTTAACCTATGTATGGTTCAGATTAAATACGAAATAATTTTCTTAGTAAAAAAAAAATTTATGTACCATGTTTTTATAACCATTTTCATGCATTGTCATCCACTTCTTTGTTACAGTCCAAATTTCAAGTCTCCAGCTCGTCGGAAAGTTAGTTTAAAATCAATTATAAAATTCCACCCGGGCAGACATACAAGAAAGCGAGTTAATAAAAACATTGCAACCTCTTTGACCCTAGAGCAGAGGTTCCTAAACTTTTCTGAGTCATAGACCCCTTGCCATGTTTTTCGACTTTGGGTAGACCCTGCTTACCTAATATTAAATTTTTGCATAATGATCATCTTTAATGTCTTTTTGACAGTTGGTACAGTGCTACTTATTTTAAAAGATCAAAATTTTTAAATGTAGTGAAGTATAGTCTTTAAAACTTAAGAAAAACATATTAATTAATTTTAAATTTAAATTTAACAATAGATTAAATAATTGAGCAACAAACAAAATGAATCTGGCGCTTCAGTAACAAATTTTCAACATTTGGCATCAATCTTGTCGAGTTTAACCTTAAATTTCTTCGGTTAATAGTGTCCAATCTTTTTTTTTTGTTGTCTACCATAGTCAAAGCATTCTCAAATCTAAATTTAAAATCTGAATAGAGGGCATTTAATGAAGGTAGGTTCAAAAAAGATTATCCTGGCAGTATGTCTGTGACAAAATGAGAAACTGAGAAAATTTACGACGTCCAATATTATACTCCTTTAGCTTAATTCTGGCAAGAAAAGCTGTGAAATGATGGTTCTTGTAATTAAATATCTGCTGTCACCTTGTAATTGTGCAAATTAACCTTGTTAAATTTAGTACATAAATTTGTTAAATAATAAAATCTGGTTTCCCCTTGATTGCATTTTCTTTAAAAATTAAAGTCACGATGCGGTTTAATGACAGCCTCTATCGTAGACCCCCATTTACACCTCATGGACCACCAAATTGCTTTTCACTGACGTAGACCCCTTTCGAGTCGTCATAGACCCCTGGGGGTCTATATAGACCACTTTGGGAATCACTGCACTAGAGCCATGAAATTCAATACGTAGACGCAACTCGACCCGTGCAATCGACAGGTGGTCTTTGTTCCTGTAAATCCGTGTAAGTTCCGGAGTGGCTGGGCTCTTGTCGAAATCGGGGCCCCGGTTCGAGACTAGAACTCTTTTTTCACATTTTCATGCATTGTCATCCACTTCTGAGCTATGGTCTAGAGTTCAAGTCTCTAGCTCATCGGGAAGTTAGTTTAAAATCAATTACTAAATTCCACCCAGGCAGACATACAAGAAAGCGAGTTAATAAAAAAACAAGGTAACCTGGGGGCCCCTTTTTGACCCCAGAGCCACGAAATTGTATACGTATACGCAACTCGACCCGTGCTATCGACAGGTGGTCTTTGTTCGTGTAAATTCCAGAGTTATGGGGTCCCTGTCGAAATCGAGGCCCGCCTCTTCGGGGGCCCGGGTTCAAGAATAGGACTTTTTTTTACATATTCATGCATTGTCATCCACTTCTGATTAATGGTCCAAATTTCAAGTCTCTAGTTCATCAGGAAGTTAGTATAAAATCAATTACAAAACTCCTCCCGGACAGACAAGAAAGCGAGTTAATAAAAACATGATAATAATTCCATTTGATAAAACACCTTTGTCGAAAAATAATCGCGTGTTCATTAATTTAATCCTATTGAAAAATTCACAGAAATAAAATAAAAAATCCATCTCACACAACAGAATTGTTATTGTTTTATTTTCACTTCCTGTGATATAAATCTAGATTGCTTGCTCTAAGTGAAAAAAGCGCATTTCTTGTCACTTAATGGCTTAACTTCGGAAAAATAAGCATGTAAACAGTAAGAGAGATGACGAGGAAAAATAACGGAACGTACATTTAGCGGATTACAGTCCTCACCTTGCTGAAACGTAGATAGATCTTGATTTCCATTTAGACGTTGCCAAACTTGAAAAAATAAATAAATAGGCATTTCAACCCGAAAAGTTCATAGTTAATGGATTTTAGTTTCTATAAAAAGGAAGACTAAGGTATTTGGATTTTAAGATAACGTGACTTTTAATTCGGGGATGAAAAAGATGGAAGAAGACTAAGAGGATTGTAATCTCTCCAACATTTAGCCTCTTGTGCGTTTGTAAGTGTATTGACCGATCAGTAAATTCACTGCACTCGCAGCAAATATATATTCTGCTTTTGACATAATCTCTTCACTAGGTATGTAATGCGAAAAACTATTTTCGCGAACTTTTGATTCCTTAATCGTTGAGGATTCAGAAAGGTCATAAGTCAATGTGTTTGTTTTAATTGAAAAGGATTAGAGATGAGTTAGTTATCTTAGTTAATTATAAGTAAGTAAATTAGATCGCGCTTCGTACATGTGACATGCAAATCTTATTTGTGGATTTTGTCATATGTAAAGAGATGTGAAAGTATGCACAAAAAAGGTTGTGTCTTTTTTTTTATAAACAAATGTCAACCAAATTAATAAATTTATAACTATTACTTTATAAAGTCAAAATGTAAGCTGTTTAAAGTAAAAGATATTCAAGTTCCAAGATGTTCCAAGATGCTCCAAGTTCCAAGATGTTCCAAGTTCAGTATTTTTTGTTTATTTGTAGTTTTTTTTAAACTGTCTAATGAAGTGAAAATGTACTTAGTGTAATAATCAGGTTTGATCTGAATTTGTTAAATTTAATTTTTCTGTCGAGTGCTCATAGTAATGACAAAATAGTAAAAGCTTTACACTATTACAAAATCTGCTGAATATTTTTACCGGTAATTTTCCGTTTCGCCGGCGCAGGCGATGAAGTCGCCAAAAATGATACAACCGACGCCAAACGGAATATTACCTTAGGTAACCTTTTACCATCACATCTTTAAAACAAGTCGCAGTCTTTTCTTATCAGTTACATCTTTTTCATAATATATCAGAAATAGATGTGTAGCGATCTAATCAATATAAGCCAGTAACAACCTTTGCACCAAGGTGATCATTTTGGTGTAGTGGTTAAGTTACTCGGCTTCGGACCCAAAGGTCCCGGGGTTCTGTCCTACAGAATGAAAACGGAACCACCTCATTTGGTGACCCTAGCTTAACTAAGGAAAGCGAAATCTCTACTGATCTGTCGTGGCGCCATCTACCCGCAAAAGAAGAAAGCAAACAAGAAAAAAATTCGTCAGATGAACATGACGCAAGAGAGCAACCAAAAAAAAAATCGTCAGATAAACATGACGAAGCTCATCTAACACACAAGAAACATGACGACTCATCTAACACACAAGAACTGACCGCTCCCACTAACAACTATAGCGTTCGTTCGCCTAACCAACTCTCTGGTAGGGGCGTGTGTAATGATATAATCTATATGAGCCAGTAACAACCTCCGCACCATGGTGATCATTTTGGTGTAGTGGTTAAGTTACTAGGTTTTGGACCCAAAGGTCCCGGGTTCTGTCCTACCAGGATAAAAACGCGCCACTTCAGATGTAAAACCAACATTGATAAAAAAATTTCATATGTATATTGTGTGCTACGCCAACAAAGCTTGCTTGACGAGATTTGAGCCGGCGAAACGGAAAAGTATTTTTTATCCATCAAGCTACAAATAAATTGTACCTGACCACTTTTGAAATGCCTGCTTTCACCATTAACGAACTTAATTTTCAAAATCTTAATACAATAACAATAATTTATAATTCGTATTGGATCTCAAAGTAAATCTCATACAAACATTAAACATTTTTTTTAACGTTCTAATGATGCATTTTTATATTTTATACCAAATACGAAATTCAAGAAATAATTAAAAAAGTTAATTAAATTATTAAGAATTTTATGATGATTGTAAGGCTATCATGTTTATCTCGAGAACTATTTCTTCATCGTTTGGCTTTTTTCTTGACATAATTTTGAATCAAACGATTTTTATTTATTAAATGCTTTCAACTTGGCGAAAATTATTTGCTGTGGTCGACAATGTTGCAGTCTTATAACAGAATCATAATCGTATTTGGTTGCAGTGGCATACTACATAAGGGGATATCCCCAATAAACCCCTCCCCCGCCTAACAGATCAACGATTTTTAATTTTTAGCATAAAAATTATGCTTTGAAGCTTTCGTCAATGTGTTTTTTTTTTTTTTTAATTTTCTCCTTCTCCCTGTAAAAGAAGTCTCGCCTTTTCCTTTCTTTTTCTTCACCTTATTTCTAGATCACAGATATGCTTTAGTAACAGTTATTTACATTATACGCTTGGTCACCGATAATTTAACAAGTGTTTAACAAAGCTTGGAGAAACGTGGCCTTGGCGACAATAAAACTCAATCAATCAACTGAATTTTGGTGAACACTTCTCTTGTTATATTTGTGGGGAGTTGCGTGTTGAGATTTGAAAATTTCCTACAGAAATAAATTACAATATATATAATTAAAATTACTTCTATAGCATTTTTTCTTATGCTTGTTGGTCTTTTTAAACATGCAAGAAAAAAAATCGCTTTGAATCTAAATTTTTAAACCCAAGCAATTCAGAAAAATCCATCAAAAGTTAAAATTATAAAGAAAAAATTATATATGGAGAATAAGAGGGAACTGAAATATTTTTTTCATGTTAAAGGATATTGAAAAAAAAGAAATCATATATTTCACAAAATTAAATTTATTAGAGTACATTTTATTCGCATAGATATGTATATATGCTTATATTTAATAAAAATCGATGAAACAAAAACATTTACAATGAAATTTAATACAAAATTTTCAAGGTTTTGAAAAGCAAAACATTTGTTGAGTTTTCGAAAATAATTTGACGTTTTCTTTGCTTTCCTTTTTTCAGCACCAAATTGTCAACAAATTGTTCGATGATGTGCATTTTGTTATTCATTTCAACATTGGAACGTGTGTTTAAATAACTGCGCATACTTTTCATGATATTCCTCATTTCGAATGATGTTGAACAGAAACTGCATTATTCCTTTCATTTTCGTCGTCGGAATCTGCATCAATGATATTTTTTAGCTCTGAACAAACTCCAAAATGTCTTTGTCTTTGCCATAATTGGAGATGTACACTCATTATATTCATTTCTTTCAATGAATTCTTCCGATGATGAACATGCACGGCTGATGTTTTCCGTATTTTGTACACTCCCAGAAAAAAAATATTTTCGTGCTGAGCGATTTTCCTTTCGTGTTAACAGAAAAGAAGTGCATGAAAATACATAGTACTTTGTCGGGACCGTTCTATTCATGTTAACCGATATTTCGTTTAGGTGTTTTCGCGTTAAGCGTACTTTATTTTATGTAATTTTTAAAAAATTAAACTTTTATCGGAATAGTGATGAAGATTTTGAATGGCACTTTATTTAGCGTTTAAGGTATCCAAATACCCTAAAATTGTGAATTTTGCCAAAAATTGACAATTTTTTAAGATTTTATTTTATAGGTCACCTTATTAGCTTTATAAAAATACTAAGTGTATTATTTTCCTTTCACTAGAACAAAAACTACAAGTGTTTTAGTAAAAGCAGATGCCATTTCTTTTAGCAAGATGTCATACTTTAAAACGCGTTTTACTCGAAATGTGTTTTTTTTTTTTTTTTTGAAAATTCTCAAACGGGGACAGCGCGATTGCTGAAAGAGTTTTTAAAATAATTGACTGAAATTTTTTGTGTATGTTCTGTATGATAGTAGAAGTGTCTTACCCGTCAGATATATCGATCACTGCTTTATTAAAAAATTTACAGTCCCTTATGTTAATATAATTTCTGTTTTTTTAAGCAATTTCATATAACTACTAAGATAAAGTGCTCTAGTTTTTGTAAAAATTAAAATATCTCTTATCCTGAAGGTCATTTCAAAAATGAATAACATAGCAACACATCAAAATTGAAAATTTGTTTATAAACTTTTGTTACAGAATGGGCCGCGTTCTTGTTATTTTTTGTAAAAAAAAAAATTTACGTTTTTTCCCATTTTAGTAACAATAATTTCTTTTCCTCTTCTTAATTTTAGCATATTTTTCTTAAAATGTACTAAGCAAATCTAAAAACAACAACAACAAAAAAATCCCATATCTCCAATATAAAAAAAAAAAAACTGTCGCAAGCAGTCTGATACCTTAAATACTTTTAACTGGATTTTTCGAATTCTATAAAATTTCTTTTTCTCAAAACTGCCTAAAAATTATAGCTTAATGAATTTGACACAAAGGGGTCTACTGTGCTTCTTGTCTATAAGTACTACTTCAGCATATTTTAATACATCCTAATTTATTCAATTTGGCAAATATCTCACAACTTATCTGGATAAATTTCAAAAGCTATCGTACCAGTCGGCAACTACAAAAGAAAAACACAGCCAAACACATTGTATCGAAAAAACAACCCTTACAAAAAAAAATCCTCAAAAAACTAAACAAAAGCTGTTTCCCATATCTCTCTTCATAACAGTAATTCAGTGTTGGGTGAAAGGGGGGGGGGATTCTGGAACGATACGGATCCCAAGGCCTCGCATTGTCTCCAACAATTTTCTTCACGACGTGATTTTGTGATGAATGAGGTGCGTTGTGTACGAAATCTCTATTTCGCACGAGATTGAAATCAAACAATAATCGATTTTCAGCTGATTCGTAGCTTCGGACTCGTTCGCAGGAGTCAAGGTCATCCAATCCGTTGGCGCCAGAATTATACGAAAAGTTCGAGCGGCGCCGGATCACGAGAGGATTGGCAAGAGAGCGTAAATATCGCCAAAAGGTCTTGGGGATTTATTTGTTCATAATTTCAATAATGAAAACACATTGTGGTGAGAACTGGAAAAAAATGCTGACTTGGCTGAAAATTATTGAAAATAACTACGCATTAGAGAGGATTCTGAATACTACTTACTTAGATTGCAAGATATCCCATCTATTCGTATCTTAAAGAAAGTCCTATTATAAAAATGGGAAAGATTTTCAATTTTTGTGAGAAAATATTTTCCATAAAGTACAATTAAAGAATTTAGACAAGCAGCGAAGTCAGATAAAGGGGCAGCTTTTTTAACTGACTTCTAAACGACCGTTTTTGTATAGTATGCATAATTAAAGACAGTAAATTCTTCATTTATTCCTTAGTTGAATTATGTTGAGAACTGCTGAAATGCATTAATTTGAATTGATTGTAGTAAGATTTTTGTTATTTCTCTTCTAATTAGATGATTAGTCAATTTGGCTTAAAGTTTCCGTACGCATCGTGACTTTTTTGCAACAAGACCGATTCATCTATTAAGTCTTTTTTATTTTGATCCAAAAGATATCTAACTGATATAGTATGAGCTTTTAGAAAGTAATGAGTACATAGTACAGATTCTTATGATAATGGTACAATATATCTGAGACATATATGCATAAAGTAAGTAAAATATAAAGTACAGATATATCATAAACATAAATACAATAAAAATGTATACAACTCTAATACAGAAATATTGAAAACATAATAAATTAATTATTCGATCCTAAAATTATTCGACATAAAACCTTATATAACGTAAAATCCTGCGTATGACGCGCACTTTTAATGCAAAAAATAAGTTCGAAATTTAAGGGAGAGCGTTATACGCCGGGTATAAAAATGAGAGCTTAAAAGAAGATGAGTTTAGGGAAAAAATAAGACTTCAACATAGATCTAAATTCTTTTATTTTTAAGAATTGACATTCCTTACGAACCTAAAGTGTTGCAGCTCTAGAAATATATTTTTTTCTCTAAATCTTGAAATAATGGCCACTAATAATGTAGTTAAGTGATTGAGAAAAGAAGCTTTTAAATGTCCTTCATGATTTGACCCCAAAATTCCCGATGACGAGATTTTTCACGTTCCTACTGCGGAATAAAGTGAAATTTTGAAATTGAAACTGATTAGAATTTTACGCTTGACAATTATATCGTGTAAAATTAATATCAAATTATGAAGCCAGACATATCAATTTCAATCTAGTGTATATTTTGAAGAAAAAAAAGTTTAAATATGAAAATAAATAATCAAAAAAAAAATGTACAAAAAATACTTCCTGAATACCACACTTCTAAATATCAGAAATTAAAAAAAAAAGAAAGAAATTTAAACTAAATTTTATGTGAAAACGGCCTTTTCTTGAAATGGGTCTATTGTATAAAGATATTTTACAGTATATTCCTCTAAAATTCTTTGTGCCATATAATGAAATAGAAACCAACAGAAAAAAAAAATGTAACTACTTTAGACATTCATGTATACAAACCAACTAACCATGTCCAATTAATTATCTGCTTTTAAAAGAGCTTGAATCCCTCAATTACCCTTAATTAAGGTATAGAAAGGTCAAAACGAGAGAAAAATTAGTTTTTCTTTCAAATAAATAACATTTCGTATTCATTTTTTAATTAGCATTTGTTGCACGCTCTCTTTCAAGCTGTCATAACTTTTAAGGTTCTTTTAAGATTCATTTAAGCTCCGAAATTGCAAAACCAACTTTCCAAAGCAGGTGGAGTAAAAAAAAGTCACCGTGTTCAACGAGTAGACATTCCACGTTTTCAATTTTGGCAGGTGACATTTGGAACTTATTAGCGTCTTTTCATTATCGAGATGAGAATCTATCATTATATTGCTGGAAGTTTCGATGACAAGGTCGTAGCTAAGTGATCTTTGTGGGTTATATTACTTAGCAGCCCGAATAAAAAATGAGTTAATTGGACACTCGGTTTTAAATTTGCTAGAATTAGTATGTCCAACTTATTGAACGGTGCCTTTGCCTGATGTAACGGTTCTGAAAAAAAAATTTATTTTCTTGATAGATTTGTTTTTGTTCTTTATATATTTATGTTATTTTTTTCTGCTGAATATATTACATTTTTTCATTTGTCACATTAGACACACAGCATCATATTTTAAAGATTATTATTCATAGCTACAGGGTGTTTTTATTCATATTTACTCAATTCTTTTAAGACGTCACATTTATTTCTACAATATATAATGCTTTTTTCATAAGTTTTTGCTTATTGTAAGTAATTTTGAATCTATTTTATATGATTTACTTGATTCGATATGTGTAAAACTCGTATAAATTCATTCATAGGATATGTATCTGTAGTTACTGTAACTGCGTTTAGTGTATGCGGCACTTTTTTTAAATTTTTATTTAGTATTTCTTATTTAATTTTAATTTTTATTACTATTCAGAAAGTCAGTTTAACTCAGTGAATTTGGAAAAAACTTTTATTAATAGATTAGCACTATGCAAAGAACAACTTTCGTTCATTTGTTAATTTTTAGAAAATGCCTTAACATTATGTTAATCCAAATATGAATAAGTCCAATTTCTCAAACAAAGGTAATAGGTTATATATTAAAATATTTTTTCTCAATTTATGTAATCGTTATTTTTTAAAGATCGTTACTTTTAGGACATTTGTTTTGATACCCTATCTGCGAGTTCGCGTCCTCTTAATCATGAACCTTTGACAACTAATCTAAAAAAGAATTTTTTTTCGAGCCAGCTTTTTAGGTGCTTTGACTATTGTTATTGCTAGTTATGATTTTTAAGTGCTTCTTTTTTTTCTTATATATATAGTCACTATAAACTCCCTTCAAAAATATACTAGCGTGCAAAAATTAAAGAGCAAACACCTTTTGCCACCAAAGGCTCAGCGTCTGCTTAATAGATTTTGACAGACAGCAGTTGGTGACTTGCACTATTGCAGCTTGCTTGCCTGCGCAGAATTTTCCCTGGGATAGAAAAAAAGGCGTTGCTGGAGGAGCAATATTTATTGTCCCAAAGACCTCATAAACTGCCTCGTAAACAGTTGATAGAGTTCGTTGTGAATGCTGTGTTGTTGTAAGGGGCTTCATACCCTATGTGTTATAACTTCCACAAATGCCATCTAGTTCCATCATATTTGGATTATCACACATATGTGATCCCATCCTAATATATTTTTCATTTCACTTTGAAAAATATTTCCTGTATGCATGTTTTTTATTTACATATTCAACTCAATTTTTATTCATAATTACTTTTATTAGGGTTTGGATTTTCACAGTTTAAATTTGCTTTTGATATCAATTATATACTCCCACCTAAATTAGATTTTTAATCATATAATTTTTCAGTAGTTGATTAATTGCATGTGATAATTAAACAAATTTTTCAGAAGATTAATGATAAGTAAAAAATGTTATCTTTCTGATTAAACAAATTATTTCTTACATATTTGCTTGCAACATTTGAAACATGTTGAAAACGAAATTAAGACTTTTACAGTGATAGCTAAAAATCAACAAAACTCAAAGTATTGTACTGATTATAGTAGAAAAGATTATAGCAGAACGGGGAGACTTTCGTTATTCTTCGCCTCAACACGTAAAAGTAGAAAATCACGAATTTCCAAAAATAATTAAGTGTCCTCCAGAGGCCTTTCAACAATTCTTACAAGTATTTCCACTTTAAACTAAAATCGAAAAAAAAATCCCCCTTGTAGACCTTTTTATTCTTCTAAGAGTCCTTTCTACACTTTGTCTATTTTCTTACTTTTTCCACGCTCTTCAAGATATTTTTTGGGCCGAAAGTGTGATTTTTTTATTATTATTTCCGTAACAACTTAGATGAATGAAGATGGCAATGTGTGTGTGATAAGTGGACCTACCATATCGCACATGATGACGAAAAGCTGAAAGAAAATGAATTTCCCATTGACTTTGAAAATAGGGATTTATAATTGATGTTTTTTGATATGTGGCTTTATAAATTTGACTTGTAAATAAGACATTACATGGATATATTTTTACCGAAAGAAACTGGGTGTATTGAAGATGTCACGAACTTTATTCCCTATATGTTTTCTTGTATCATGTAACTTTCATACTACCTTGAAAAATGTATTAAAGTTCAACACTATATCTTACAAGGAGAGTTCAAGGTCTTTGGGTCACGGGTTTAGTTCAAATTTTGAAGGATGGTTAATTTAGTTTCCCTGTTGATAAAGATATATGGTTGGTTGCGTGGCAGGAGCGGACGTGGCAGAAACGGACACATTACATTTCGTAGCCTGAGCGGGCACTTTGAAACTCAACGTGGTTTGAGCGGACACATCCCCCCCCCATCTTAGAACAGATCCGATTACCGAATTACAAGGATAAATACATTTTTGCCAATCAAATTTAATTACTTGTATTAAATTGTTAAGATGTTATAGTGCGAATACATTTTAAACATAGAGAAATGTTATAGAAATAAAAACTTTGAGAGAAATATTTAAAAATTAATAGTAATTAACAATATAATGAAGGGTATGAACGAATTTCAGGAATTTTGTGGAAAACTGTATTTTAGAGTCCAATAAATATTAGAACAGGTGCAATAGCCATGCAATTAATTAGTTTCATGAAAGGAAGTAAAAATAAATACTAGAAGTAAAATACGCAAGATGCAAGTATAGATAAAAGAAAAATAAATACTAACTAACCTTGCATCTTGCGTATTTTACTTCTAGCATTTATTTTTACTTCCTTTCATGAAACTAATTAATTGCATGGCTATTGCACCTGTTCTAATATTTATTGGACTCTAAAATACAGTTTTCCACAAAATTCCTGAAATTCGTTCATACCTTTCATTATATTGTTACTTACTATTAATTTTTAAATATTTCTCTGAAAGTTTTTATTTCTATTACATTTCGATATGTTTAAAATGTATTCGCACTATAACATCTTAACAATTTAATACAAGTAATTAAATTTGATTGGCAAAAATGTATTTATCCTTGTAATTCGGTAATCGAATCTGTTCTAAGATGGGGGACAAAATGTGTCCGCTCAAACCACGATGAGTTTCAAAGTGTCCGCTCAGGCCACGAAATGTTATGTGTCCGCTTCTGCCACGTCCGGTCTTGCCACGCCACGATATGGTTACAGGGGCCACTATTCAATAATTTTTTTGATATTTGCAATTGAAGATGCAATTCATTCGAAATACAAAGAATCAGATGTCTATGCAACAGTACTGCACTAATTCGATGCGCGAGGTGATTTTCGAAATTATTTTTCATTTGCTTTTATGGCAAGTTTCACCATTGTACGAACAATGAAGGGTATATGAAGCTAGTCATATTTTTAAACTAATTATGTCAATCTGAAAATGTTTTATTTATTGTTTCCTTTCATAATTTATTGTTTCCAGGCATGATTAACTAACAGTTAACCCTTTCGTGGCGAGTTTTTTTATTTTTACAAATAAACAATTTTGGTAGCATAAACTATGAGTAGGGCACACTAGAATGCTAAAGATAAGATGTTATGTTTTCAGGAAAATAAACACCGATTTAGGACCGGGACATATATGTCCCATCAGTCCTGACCACTGGGACATATTATGTGTCCCAGTAGTCTTCAATGAGTAATTTTGTAAAGAAAACCAATGATTGTTTAATCATAAAAATTTAATTATGAATGGTACGGTTTGAAACAATCAATGCACCTTCCTGTCTTTAATCTCTCACAAGTCCTTTCTAACCTTTTGCGATATACTTCACCTTGTATCTCCCTTGTCACTTTTAGTTAACTGACCTTCTAACTTTCTACTATCTATCCTTCTTTACTTTCTAACTCACTAACCTTTTAACTCGCGAACTAGAACTATACATAATGAACTTAATTTGCGTATCACGTCTTCTTCTTTGGAGAAGATTGATGATTTTTGATAGCCCCAAAGAATTCCCAAGAAGATTAGTTTAAGGACGCGTATAGATCTATCACAACGTTTTCAAAAAATGTAAAAGAACTATTAGATCAATTTTAATGTTGAAATTATTTAAAATTCAATTAATAACTGCTTATAGCATAATTTTTTCTAAATTTCCTGTTTTTATGTTTTCAAATTGGGCACAAAAAATTCGCTGTCGCTTAACCTCTGAAAGACTGAAAATTAATTTTGCTGGACTTTTCTAGTTAAAAAAAATGTGTTTTCATATCTGTGCTCTAATCTTTTTCATTAAACAGCTTTACACAGAAACTAACCTGTCAAAATTAGGCTATATCTCTGCAACTGCATCGTTCTGTAGCAAAGCAACAATGGCGCTTTTTACTTTATTGGAAGATAATAGTTAAAACATGATACAGATCACGTCAGAAGTGTAAGCCTGAACTTTTCATGGAAGAAATTGATTTTTCTTTTTATAGCAACTAAATTTTAACTTTTTGTTTTCGGTGACAGAATAATTAATACACTTTAAGATGGTTAAAAGTCGATAAGGGGCATGGTATTATTTCAATAAAATTCCAAATATACATACCGCACCTCTTTTCTCAGTTCTGTTTTTAAATTCTTTTTAGTCGTTCTACAGATATTCTACGCAATTATTTAAGTGGAGATGGACAATTCTTGTGATCTATCATAATTTAATATGTTAACTTAAACCTTATTCATCACATTTCCGTTGACTTGATGATATCAGTCATTTAGATACCGCTGAATAATTAACAAAGTAATCTTTCAAAAACAGACACCTTCAGATGAGAAAAAGTTCGTTATTACCAATTCGTCAAAATAAGATTTATTATTCTATTTAATAATTGCTGAGCACTTCACTTTGTTCAATATCCATAATGAGGTTAGATTCCAAAAATAAATATCTTGGATGAATAGTGTAAAAAACAGAGCGTTAAATATTCCAAAACTTTTATGCTGTTATTGAAGTCAGTTTTTAAACAAATTGTAATTACTGACGAATTATTCTTCTCGTCTCACCGTTTCAGGGTCGTAACAACTAAATAAGGCTAAATATATGGAAGAAATTTTTCTGGGAATTGCTCTGAGTCAGCGAATAATGCTTTGCGCTTATTCTACATTTTAGGGTATTTTTGTATGTGGTTTTTTTTCCCAAGGAATAATATTATAATATTCCTATGAAATGACTGTACTTTCTATTGACCTCTAAATTTAAACATTCTTTGATTAGATGTGAATTTGTTTTCCAAAATTAAAAAAAAAATAATGTATTCCCTTCCCATCTTTGTTATGTTAAATGGATGGATGCATACAGGGGTTCACAACCTTTTAGCTCTGGCATGCCAAACCAATCTACCAATACAATTTAGCGTGCCACACACAGTAGGACATGTTTGAAAGAATTCGATTCCCCCATGATGATGCACGCAGTGTTAGAGAATAGAGGTGAATAACAAATATTTACACTTGTATTATACATTAATTTTGCATCATTTAAAAATATTTCTGAACATACAAATAAACAGCATAAAATATGGCTATTTCTTCAACAAAAATTTTTAAAAAATTTAATTGTGCATATATTATGTATTTTTGAACATAGTATTGATTAAAATAAGAAATACACAACACAATAAGTATTTTCTCTCTCATTATAGTTAAATAAAAATTTTAATGCGAACCTAGTGCTTCCAACGTTCTACTTTCGAATCGCAAAATCAGGGGTAGAATTTGTGACTTTCGATTTGACACGATTTTGAGTATTCAGTTATTAAACAATTTCTTTGCAGACACGAAATATTTTTCATATGAGGAAAGATTTTTTACTTAGACATCTAGAACCATAAGAGGAAAATAGAGTGCATTCAATTTTCTCTCTTCAAACAACTAAATCTCTCCAGCAATAACATTCAGTAATTTACAAAATATCTGTAAATTTATCTTTGGAGATATCTTTCAGATTTTTTTCGTAATTCCCGTAAATGTTCGTAATTCTGAAGATCTTAGTCAAATAAGGTCCATTACAAATTCCAACTATATCAACTTCCATCCATTCAAATACTGACAAATTTGTAGAGTAGTGAAGAGTGCTATTAAGAATTGCACCGCGTGCCCCATTTGGCACGTGTGCCATAGGTTGCCGACCCTTGGATGTATAGATTGATCTTCTATTTTTCAGCAATTGCTTTGAATTTTATTTCACATTCCGGGAAAAGAGTTTATCACCATTGGTGTGTATATTTCATGTCGTAATACTTACTACGTAACAACAACGTTGGATAAAATATTTTTTTTGCATAAAGTAGAACGTCGTTTATCCGAACGTTTATTATCCGGAGCGTCAAATATCCGAACCAAAGTCCGGATACGTTTTCGAACAGTGCAATGCTCAACATTTGTTTCCTGTGAGGCCAAAAGTGATGGGGAAACCCAAGGTGAGGGATATTTGGGGAATTCCAGTCGTGTGATTTTGGTAAACATCTACACGGAATATTAGGGGCGTATACATGCTCTTTTGTTAAGTTTTGTTGATGTAGAAACCTGGTTGGGGTATGCGATGCAGAAGACTGTCGATTTCAAAAGCTAAATGATGACGAGATTGTGATTTCCGTGCAAGAAGAATCCGACCCTGTCGACTATGAAAGGGATGAAGACGAGGACAACAACAACAATGAGAGCAGCAAGGGTCCATTAAATGCTGACGCGTTTTGTGTGCTAGAGACAGCTATGGAGTGGTACGAACAACAATCAGAGTGCTGTCCTACTCAACTACTGCTGCTCAAGAGAATCAGAGACCTTGCAGCGAAAAAACGAACGTGTACAATGGTACAGAAAAAAATAAGTGATTATTTTCCACAATAAAGGTAAAATTGCGACATTTTGCACCTATTTTTGCTTTTTTTTTTCAAGCACGTTTCCCGCATCTGATGATTTTCAATATTCGTATAGTGTCTGGTCGCATTTAGTTTTCGGTTATCCGAACAATCGCGTATCCGAACAGTGTACTGTCCCAATTGATTCGGATAAACGACGCTCTGTATCTATAAAATACCACCTCAGGTTTGTAGAGTTTATAAGAACACACTAACTTAATAGCAATAGAAATGTCTACTAAGCCATTTTAATTTATAAAAACTCCCGGACTATACGAAAACTTTTTGATGATTTTCAAATTTAAAATATAAATAAGAAATTTTTACATTCCCAAGTTTTAAAGGCATGATAACTATACAAATGTTAAATACAAATTGTTTTCAGGCTCATAAAACAATATTTATCAAATTTTTCAGAAGCTTTTCAAAATAGCTTGCATTTAACATTGAATAAAAATTGATGTGTGTGATATAGTACACAGTATGTCCCATACTTTAATATAAAAGCCTTTTTTATTCAAAACAATTCGTTTCTTCAAGAAAAAGAAAGTAACTTTTTAACCGGTTAACATTTTTTTAGATCTCTATATTTTAGTTAATTCAGAAATTTGTGTGTGTAAGTCTACAAGGCTTTTAGATTGTTTTAAAAACTGATTGCTAACTCACTAATAAAAGGCGGGTTTTCTTCTTTTTACCAAAATGAGCAAATTTTAATTCTAAAATTAAAAAGTTATCTATTTTTAAAAAAAGAAAGAAAGAAAAGAGCGAAGAAAAAAATTGTCGTGTTGTGTATTTTATCATATTTCTATTAAAGCTACTATTTGAAAATTACCTTATAAATGAAAAATTATGAGTCGTAGAACTGTGTGAAAAAATCACCCATTTTGAAAGTATATTTTAGACAACTTTTAATTACGAATTCTCTCTTGTATGTGAATCCTCCTAAAATATTTTTTTAATAATTAAATAAATTTCGGGAAAAAATTGTAAAGTTTAAAAATCATTAAGAAATATTCATCTTTCACTTCCAATAAAAATTCACCCTCTATTACTCTTTGTGTGAATCCCTGAACAACTATTCGGACTAAGTTTTAAATAATTGTGTCCTGTGATCTTTTAAAATATTGTCAAGTCATAAGCCGCACAATCATATTTTAGCTGACCTTACTAAATAATGTTCTGATGCTACTACGTATTAACCCCAAAAATATGACGAAATGCCCCATTTTTGATACAAAGAGTAAAAAAATTAGTATTTTATTCATAAATTTTTCAGTAAATATCTGAAACTTTTGTTTTCCCATCACAGCTATACTTGAATATGGACATACAACCATTTGATGAATTTTAAGACATAAAATGAATTTCATAGAGAAGAATTTGTTCGAAGAAAATGTGGAATTACAAGGTCTTCCCGACTTAGTATGACGAAATTCCGTCTCGATAGGGTCGGATCAAAATGACAAATGAGACAAATGTCTAGGGCCTAGGTTTTTGAAGGACTCGGTCAAGTTTGTAGTTTTGAAAAGAATTGTAAACAAGCCAGTTTACTTTTCTGTTAAACGACTGTATTTAATAAACAAATAAACAGAAATGTATCGTTTTTTGTATGGTTACGAGGTTTTTAACCTGTCCCGGCAGAGCACATAACAAATGTAACAGCTTTGGTATTTATTTGTCGTTTGTACTCTTGTTTAAACTACAAACCGCAGTAGCGCACACAAGGGGGGAGGAGTGTCCTAGGAGTCTGGACACCCCCCAAAGCCCTTGAGTTTTTTTCGATTGATGATAATCCTATTTATAGTATATAACGTAAAATTTAATTTAGTACTTGTAATTAACAATTTATTTTATTAATTAATACTAATTATTAATTCAATAATTTAATTTTTACTATTTTTGTTAATAAAATCGACGAAATCAGAAGAATCAATTGGTGTTGTCTTGAGGTATGATACGAGTTGGGGGACTTTCGACAATGGACACCCCTCTTGAATAATTTTTGTGTGCGCTACTGACAAATTGGGTATATCTTCGATATCAAGAATTTTCGATTTGGCGACTTTTTTGGGCGATTTCCCGCCAAATTCTGACTACTCTTCGTTTCGACCAACAGTTCGTAAATTCGATTTACATTTTTCCCATGATATATTATTATTTCCTTTGAAACGGAGCATAAAAGTTTTACAGAAAACGCGATAATTCTATCTATGTTCTCATAACTATTAAAATTAATGTAAAAAAGAGAAAAAAAAAGATCATTCAGTTTTAAAACACAAGGATAAATTGCGGAAAATTTTAATAATTCAAAAAAGTTTTGAACAGTTTATTGAAATAATATATCTATCAATACGTATGAAGGAGAAAAGCGACTCACTCACTCATCACGAAATCTCCGCAACTAGTTCTAGATATACTTTGAAATTCGGTAAACATGTTTCTTTTGTTGAGTAGAGATTCGCTAAGAACGGTTTTTTGCGTTAACTCGCCTTGAAGGGGGGTTACGGGAGGATAAGGGGTTGTTATCGACAGAAATTCCAGTTTTTCAAATACAAGACCTACATACATACTTGAAATTTGATAGTATGTTTCTTTTGTTGAGATCTCCTAAAATAGGTTTATCAGAAATCGGCTTCAGGAGGTTTGCAAGGGATTTAGGGGGCGTTACAGATAAAAATTCCCGTTTTTGAACTGTTAGACTCACAGACTTGAAATTTGGTTAGCATGTATATTTTGTTGAGTAGAGATCGGCTAAAAAGGAGTTTTGCGGAAATCAACTTGGAGGAGAAAAGATTAAGGGAGCGAAAAGATAGTTGTACTTCCATTTTAGGAATTTACATCCTGTTCTTTTTAACCTTCCGTTAGACGCAGCAGGATTGAGAGGCCAGCAAAAGAGTTTTTTAAATGCCCCTCCAACCTCTGGCGACTGAGCGAGACGCCCCTCCCAATAGTTTCCTGACTCTTGGTGGTGGGTAGCACGCCACAGTCCAATCTGTTTTCAACCCTCACGTGGCTGTCCCAGATCCCCCTCTGGCTTGTGAGGCCCAGTGCGCCCGATTGTGTCATAACTTCGAGAGTGAATTTTTTTATTGCAATCATTCATTTTACTCAAAATAAGCCTGTTCTGTGATTTTTTAACAATGTATTTCAATAATGGTCCCATGTATGAAAAGACTTTATACTACTTGTGATTCCAATTTCTTTTTCTTTTATGATACTTAGTTAGTCCAATTTTCCTTTTCACGTTGTGTCAAATTATTAATTTTGATTGTTTTAGTTTAAGCTTCATTTTTTCCAGTAAGCTGGCTCTTTTTTGTACAAATTGGTGTACTTGCATTCCTTAAACCTTACCCAAGGCAGCCCCACCTGTGTTTTGAATTAAAATTGATTGAGTCACAAAATATGTCGGTGACCTCTCAAGCCGAGTGCGCCGGATTCTGTTTCTTTCAGAGGTGCCCCGACGAAGTGGTGACTGAAGTGGTGACGGTATAAGAAGGATTTTCAGTGCAATGAGCTCTAAATGATAGGACCTCAGTAATTTATAAATAGTATATAATCATTCAACATCATGAAATACCGAGCGAAGCGGGTGGGCTAGTTAAAGATAATCTAACAAAAATAAGGGAGTTTACAGTATTTCACCTTCTATGCTCTCTTATCGCAAAAAACACCCCTTATAGTAGTAAGTTGAGGTCATTCCGACATCATGATGCGAATTTGAGGTTCGCAGCATATTCAACATACTACGTTAGCCTCTATAGTTTGGCAAAATCACATAAAAGTTTATTTTTTTCTCGAGATAAATATTTGGCGTGATATTTGATTATGCTAAAAAATTCCAAACTCAAGACTTCCATTTCAGTTTTAGTTTTAAAGATTTCGAAATTGTCAATATCTTGACAATACATAGATATTTTAAATCACTGCTATCCATGTGGTCTTTTTCTCTTCAGAATGGCATTCTAAAATGAATGATTAGTTCATATTCTACTAAAATGCAATTGAATCATTAGTGCCATTTTCTACAAGTTTAAAGGTCGTGGTCAAGGTCATGGACTCGTGGCCGGCATGTCATGAGTTCGAGCCTAGTGCTACAGAAAACCCACTGGGAAGAGGGGATGATGTGCGTTAAATCTGTCGAGGCTCAAAGTCGATTCATTGGTGTGGTGTGGAAATTCGATGAGGGGTGTGCCAACTCGAGTGCCGTCTTCCCCGATGGTTAAAAGTTACAGGGTCCGTTGCCAATAGCCCTAGTGTTGCTTTATAGTGCGAGGAATATACAGGGTGTCCAGCCTTAATGTGACCCAATAGCTAATTGTCGAACCGTTCGGTTTAGATATGTACTTCCAATTTGAAAAATGTTTTAAAATAGGTAAAGAATGTTTTTACGTGCTTTTCGAACCAAAAAACCTATTTAGAAAAAAAATTGCAAAAATTAAATTTTTATACGGTCCCCAGGTCCTATCACTTATATTTAGGAAAAGATGCAGTACACAAAAACAAAGTAAGCACAAAAAGTTTCATTTTATTACGATAAAAACTGGCCGAGTTATGGAACTTTGAAAATCTTACATTTCCTCAATTTTCCAGGCCATTTTCAAGAAGCTAGTAAGGGGCCGTCTCCAAAGTGAAATTAATTGAAACTTTGCAAGGAAACTTTCGCTCTTGCACGCCACTCTTATGTAAATCGTTTTTAAATTTAAAAGCATACGTTAATAATACAATAATTGAGTACTTAAGAAATAAAATTTATTCTGTACGTGTAAAATATAGACAAAATAAAAAATTTTGGACGAAGAAAAAATTTCAAAAGCAGTTCCCAAAAAAAATAGACTTATTTGCTGCGGCTTCAGACTGATTTGCTGCGGTACTAATCATGGCAATTATTAAAAATCTGTTTTGTAGTCGCTAGCAATTGCATATAGCCGTATTCTAAAATTACAAATTCTAGTACGGGAGAACGAGATGTATACAAATGAAGAATACTGTGAAATGGTACTGTTGTATGGCAGTGTAATCAAAATAAGAGAGAGGCGGCAAGACTTTATGCAATTAAATTTCCCAGTCGAAGGCATCCATCATATTGTACAATTGACCGTGCTGTTCAACGCTTGTATAAAACTGGGAGTTGTCACAGACGTATTCCTTTGTCTCGTGCCACACCTTCAAGCTTGCGGATATCCGCTGAGGATGTTCTAGGATATGCCCTGGCTTATCCTGAAAGTAGTGTCCGGGATATTAGCAAGGCTTGTTCCTACTCAAAATCGACGGTGTGGAACATATTACATACGTACGGCCAGTCCTTATCGTCCAGTCCTGGCGCAGGAACTAATGCCCGGAGACCAGGAGCGTCGTTTTGATTTTTGCAACTTCGTGTTAAACACACTGGATGAAAATCCAGATTTTTTGAATGAAGTTTTGTGCAAAATCCTGTATTCTTTTGCTGCTATTTGTTAAAATAAGCTGTTTTAATCTTTTCGGTACAAGTTGTATTTCTTTAATTTAACTTTTATTGTTTGCCATACAGCAATACAAATTGCCAATCTATGATGTTTACTACGATGTTTCAATATTACTATGATGTTTTTCTTTTGCTCTTTCTGTAGATAGTGAATTACTGTTCTCTAAACTCAATTTATATACGTTTCCCTTTTATGAGCAATTCTGATGCTTCAAATTTATTTAGGCATAACTCGGCCAGTTTTTATCGTAATAAAATGAAACTTTTTTGTGCTTACTTTGTTTTTGTGTACTGCATCTTTTCCTAAATATAAGTGATAGGACCTGGGGACCGTATAAAAATTTAATTTTTGTAATTTTTTTCTAAATGGGTTTTTTGGTTTGAAAAGCACGTAAAAACATTCTTTACCTTTTTTAAAACTTTTTTCAAATTGGAAGTACATATCTAAACCAAACGGTTCGGGAATTAGCTATTGGGTCACATTAGGGCTGGACACCCTGTATAACACTCACTCTACAAATTCTAACAGTGAAATTTGGCGATAATTATTTTTTTCCATGTTTTTGGCGATGGTTTCTCGGATAATCAATCCTCTTCCCGATTAATCCTCTCCCAGATAATTTGAGAGTAACGTACACCCCCCCCCCCGCATGACGGGGGACACAGAGTTTTAGGGGGCCCAAATCCTAACTAACGCCAAGTATATACGCTTTGTAAGATTCGGCTTGGGGCCCAAAACCTGATTTTGCAGCAGTGGCGTAACAAATACCCCTACATTGCGGGGGGGGCAGGAATCTAGGTGGCCCAAAGTTTGACACCACGTAAGTAAGATCCGGTTTGGTGCACAAAATCTGACTTTGCAGGGTTGCCCTAATATTCTCCTTGCGCCACTGCTTTGCAGGGGGCCCTAATCATCTCTGTTACGCCACTGAAATTATTATATGACTTTCAAGTAAAAGAATATCACTAAAAGCTTTCTAAAATACAAAATAAAAATTATTTCAAAGAGAATGAAAGTAAGCAAAAAGAAAAAACTATAATTTAAAAACGAAGAAAAACCCCACTAAAATACTGAATATTAATATGATTTTAATAGTTTTAACTCTAATGATACATAACGTTTCACAATACTTTTTAAATCCCCTTTTCCCAATTTTTTCCCTGTAAGCGCACGTTTAGCTTTTTTACCTTATTAAAAAAAATCATTGAAAGGATAGAGATACTGAAAAGGAAATGTGTTAACAAAGAATTAAATTGACTTTTCCGAAAATATATAAAATATCTAACTTTGAAAAAATAAACGTTCAATATATATATAGATAGATAGATAGATTTTTCCACGATACCTATTAAGTACTCTTTCCCCTCAAAATAGTCCCATTATAGTTAGAGGAATGCATTAAGCACTTTATCATTACAACTCTCAACGGAAGTATTTAGTTATAAAATAATAACACAGTAAACCTTCCATTTTGCACCGGTAATGAATTCTACGAAAACCGCGCTTAATGGATCCTTGAAAAACATTTTAAAATAAGGACCTCTTCTACATTTTCAATTAATGTATTTAAATCTCACTAGGATAGAGAATTTTAACTGGAAGCTTTTTAACAAGCATTAAAGAGAACACATTATAACATTAATTTCTATATAATTTATCGTTAATTATTCAAATTCTCGCTAAAGGAACCTTTTGCTATTACAAATGAGAAAGCTTTAGCGGATCCCTTTTAAAAGAGCTGTGGACTCCAAGAAAAGTATTTGCGATATAAGCGTACAGTAGAACGTCGTTTATCCGAAAGTTTATTATCCGGAGCTTTAAATACCCGAACCAAAGTCCGGATCCGTTTTCGAACAGTGCAATGCTCAACAGTTGTTTTGCGTGTGGCCAAAAGTGACGGGAAAACCCAAGGTGAAGGATATTTGGGGAATTTCAGCTGTGTGATTTGGTAAACATCTGCGCTGAATATTTGGTCAGTTTGTTTCCAAGTGAGGTGGTGTATACATGCTCTTTTGTGGAGTTTTGTTGATGTAGAAACCTGGATGGTATGCGATGCAGAAGACTGGGGATTTCAAATGCTAAATGATGACGAGATTGTGACTTCCGTGCAAGAAGAATCCGACCCTGTCGACGATGAAACGGATGAAGACGAGAACAACAACAACGAAAGTACAAATGCTGACGCGTTTTTTGCGTTAGAGACAACTATGGACCCTGCAATAAAAAGGAATAAAAGCATATAAAAAATTGGATGAAAGAATTGAAAACCTCCTAAAAGAATTCGAAACATCAAACGATTTAGAAAAATGTCTAACATCTTTAAGTTTTGTTACTAGATTGGAGTAAATCCAATGGTAAATGATATTTATGCCTTTATAATAAAGTTTATAGTTAGTATTTATTTACTTGTATTTATTTTTCTTTTATTTACTTGTATCTTGTATGTATTTTACATCTAATATTTATTTGACTCTAAAATACAATTTCCACAAAATTCCTGAAATTCGTTCATACCCTTCATTATATTGTTACTTACTGTACATTTTTAAATATTTCTCTCAAAATTTTTATTTTTATTATACTTCGCTATGTTTAAAATGTATTCGCACTATAATATCATAACAATTTAATGCAAATATTGAAATTTGGTTCACGAAAAAATGTACTTATCCTTGTAATTCGGTAATCGAATCTGTTCTAAGATGAGGAAAAAATGTGTCTGCTCAGACCACGAAATGTTATGTGTTCTCTCTAACCACGTCCACTGTAACCACGCAACCCTCCGAACTGCCACACCACGCCTACGGAAGGACTTTGAGCCTTGAAAAAATTAACATGCATAAGCTCCTCTACAGGGTGAGTCCTTAGAGGTACTAGGGCTCGAACTCATGACACTCCGGCCACGAGTTCGTGATCATGACCACAAGGCTATCGGGGTTTTTATACACATATATAAAACATTTTTTATTTTGTAATTTTTGTTCACAATGCAGTAAAAAATATTTGGACAACGGAAATATAAACTAATAGCTTTGATTGTTTAAAAAAGTTAATGATTTATTATCAATAATAATTAATATTGCTTATTAATAATAAATTTTTATGTGCTTTCTTAATAGCAAAGTAATGCAGATAAAAATTTGATACATTTTTATCGTATATGATAATTGGACGAATTTACAACTGTATAGTATATTCAATTTTTTTACATAACGTTAAAATAAATCCGAAATAATAAAAAAATTTCCAATGATATCAAAGAATTTTCCTTTGGTAAAAGAATAACACTCAGCAATTGTAATATTTTTTTCGTGTCAAAATTCTATTGGTCAGTTGTTTGATGAAAGCTGTACATACGTAAATGTGACCCACTTTCTACAAAAGGAAAATATATTGTGTAATACCCCCGCACAAAAACTATTATTTAATGCTAGCTAACATAATATCACGTTATTTAATTTATTACCCTCTATTGTTATACCAGATGAAAGAATGCTGTGAAAAATGATGTAATATTGAGTCATTCAAAATAAATAACTAAACGGATAATTTGAATTTGAATTCACCTGTGCGATATAAAAAAGGCACAGAATTAAGTAACTCCGATAAATATATGCTGAAAATATTTGCCTTCCATTTCTTTTTTTTGAAATATTTCAGAGCATATACCGTTTTTGCATGGACAATAATTTCTTTAAAAATTAGATTTTTTTTCTTGCTTATACAAATTACAATTGTTCAAATTTACGTAAAAATTTCTTTAAAAAAAATTGGCAGTAATAGAGACTGCCGATAGAAGTGAACACTTCGAACTTTGAGTATTAAAATTTGAAATTTCATAATGTTTGAATTAAAATTATCAACATCAATCTGGTTTTCACATCTATTGACACTCCGAGCAACAACTAAATGCATGTTTATATGGTTTTTTATTATTCAAATGTATTACGGGGGGCTGTACAAGATCATGACAAAATATAAATACAATTCAATTGAAATAACAATTAATATACAATCATATTATTTATGGATAGTATTTGTATTTACTTAAATTTCAATGTACTTGAGTTTTAGCATTACTTTAATTGTTTACATCATTGTCATCATTAATTTGAACAATATTTAGACTTTTTGTACTTTCAATTATTTCATTTTGTTCTGAAAAAGATACAAGAGGCTTATGGTAAATAAAGTAAGAAAGGAAAATGTTTCATTGAAATTTATCTAAGTATCGCATCAATCGTAGTTTCATATTTTATAGTACCGTGTTTTCGATCATTGGGCATATTTAAATTAAGTGTTTCATTTAGAAAATCAATTAGTGGTAGATTTTTTATCATCTGCAAAGTTAATATTGAAGTCTCCACTTAAAATCATCGGTACACTATCACATTTTTCGTCAAATTTTTTTTCGAGCAATTCAGAACCTTCTTTTGTATAAATCATCAAATTTTCCAATAAAAATTGTTGTATCTGTCTCATAGATTTTCCAGGCGAAATATAAACGGCAACCATTAATATGTATTGCCCATTCTCGATATCGCAACGAGCAATGCACAGTATATACACATTGAACTTTTCACCAAATCCATTCAATTTCACTTATAAGATATACACAGCACTATACGTCAGCTGTATAGCTACATATATATTGCTATAATCATGTCGGTGACGCGAACGCACGAGATTTCACCCATCCAAAAAGTTTCTAAGGCGAACAGCACACTGCGCGTGCACCAGTCAGAGCATGTCGGTGACGCGAACCCATAAGATTTTCCCCTACCAAAAAGTGCCCAACGCCGCTAAAGAAGTTTTCACTTCAAAAAACTTTTGTGAATGTACAAAAGGGAGCCCGCCGATATAAATATACTCAACAGATATATATATATATTTACATTTAGTTGCGAAAATATTTATTTATTTATATAATTTTAGTTGTGACGCGTTTGAGATTTATGAAGGTAGCGTGATATTTATTAATTTAAAAATTTAGTGTATTTACGTCGCAGCTATTAATTGCAGTGCGTACGCTGAAGTATATCAAAAATATTGTTTAGAATTATTAGAGTCCAATTTCTGTTGTTTGTGAGGGAGGAGATCCTGTCTCGTCTCTATGAAAGTTTTCAACCGTCTCTCCCTCTCTAGGCTTCGGGATCATAGCCGATGGCCCTTTTTCCTCGAGTTGCATCCGGTTCGTGGGTGGAGTAGGGGGGGGTCCTTGGGGTATCAAAGGTTGCCGGGACGATGTCTAAGACAAGACCACGCAATATTTTAAGGGTGCAGGTGTTCCTTAAACGTGGTACTCATATCCACAAAGAAGCCGATTCACAACTGTGTGGCGGGAATCGTTACATAGTTAAGAAAACTTTAAGATAAGAAATCCAGAGTCACAACTTCATGGATTTTCAAAATATATTATTTTCTAATTCTTATTGCGTTTTATAATGAATTATATTGCCCACCTGGCGAACGTTTCTTCTTTTAAATCGTGAGTTCGAATCTAGGAACCACTTTAGATTCGCTGCATATGAAGAATGAAGCACGTTAAATTCATTTTTACACAAAATTCTTACGTTGGCGGGAAAATTTGGAGAGAGAGACTTCAGCTCAGGTGTTGTCCTCGTCATTTGACTGCCATTCAGGTCGCCATTATCCTTTGTTTTGTTCCAAACATTTCCTGCTTTTCTTGTCTGCCCCAATCCCCAAAAAGGTTTGACCAACACTGGCTTAAAGCATTGTATTTAAAAATTACTGTTCACAATTAATGGGCTACTATTTTTTTTTTTTTTAATAATCAATTCAAAAAGAAAGAAAGAAATGAAAAATGATGGATATTTTACAATATTCTATATATTACATTTAAATTTGCTACTTTATTAAAACTGAAAAATATATTCTCTAGTATTTTACTTCAAAATAATGCTAGTGGCAATCAAAATTTGGAAATGAGCCAGAAAATGTCAAGTGGCAAAAAAACAAGCGATAACCAGGAAGCATTACACGAAATGTATATAAGCAAGTATTATAAAAAGTAGCCAAAAATGTCACAAATGACTAAAAGTATACTATACTTATCAATAAAATCTTGGTAACTTTCCACACAAGAATTGTCTTTTGGCTTTGTATTTTATGAAACCATTAGTCATAGCAGATTTATGCTAGACTGTTTCTCTCGTATTCTTCTTACTCTTTTTATTTTAAACAAAGTATTCAAATGCTTATATTTCGCAAGACATTTTGATTTAATTTTGAAAACGACGTCGAAAATGGATCCTAAAAGGCGTTGATGTTTTTCTTGAGTCAAAAGATGCTTGCGCCATTTTTATTTCTTTGAAGAATTAATTTAATATTCGATTTTCTTGATATGTCTCTTTTGTTCTTTTTGGCTGTAATACAATAACGAGTTTCGAATGCTGTGTTGGACAATTTTCGTAACTCATCTTTAGTCGTTACGGAATGGAATAAAGAAAAACAAGAATTTTGTTGGTCGAAGCAAGAAAAAGAACACATTTTGGGTATACCTTGCAGTGGAATTTTGATAAATTCTCAGAAGCTCCTGAGTAATTATAATCAAATAATATGTGCCCCAGTTATTTTAATGAGAATTCCATTTTTTTTCTTGAATAAAATGACGTTTTTATGCTTAGAGATTGAACAATAATTAATTTCGTTACTGTATAAAATTATTCGAATGGATTCAGAAGACTTTTTTATATATGAAGAAACTTTTTTTTTTCTTTAAAAAGGATCGGTTGGAAAATTTTACAAAAAAGGTATTGAAAAAGAAATTTCCTTTTTTTTTAAAAAAAAAGTAATGTTTTTTTTTTCTATTTCTGGTTAACTCCAATTCTAATAGCTATTAGTATAGTTTACATCTGTTAGAATATTAAATATTAGTTTCCCTATATGTGTATCAAATACATATATCTCTCTTTTTATGTATTTTTCAAATTTAATTTTCAAAAAATAAATTGAATATGTATATATTGCTCTCTTATATTTTATTTTTTCATTTTTCTTTCAACTCATGTCTGATAAAATAATTACTTTCTGCAGAAAAAAATAGGAACACATCACACACGTGTGTTGTTTTCCCTGCAGCGGTGCTCTCCTTGTGAGAAGGTTGTGTTTTACAAGCAAAGTTCGCTTTCCAGCGCGAGCTTGAAGAATAGGTTATGGCAACCATGAAGATGTTTTTAAAGATTCCCAGACTGGTGACTTTATCGCCCTTGGTGATAAATTTAGCGAAAAATACGATATCGCCACAGAATCATCGAGAAGGCTTTAGAATAGACCCTTCTAGAAATTTCTGTGAGACAATATAAACTAACTTTGAAACAAAGGGCAGTGGAGTTTAGAGACTTTATCTGTCTGAGTTCTTGCTAGTAGAACAGTTTAGAAAGCCTTTTGTGAACATTGTAAAACTTGTTTATAACCAGTACGTTTTACAATATTGTAAATAAGCTGTTATGATGTTTCTTTGTGTATATACATTGGTTTGTCTTCGTATAGTCATGATAAATTTGTGTATCTATTAATTATTCTGTTACTTTTCAAATAATTAGAATCGTCAGGTGTCCCCCCCCCCACTCACACACACAAAATTGATACAATAAATACGAAATATTATAAATATGAAGTGTGAAAAAAGCAGCGATCATGTATCATACATATGCAAGTTCTTATTAATTTATTTAATCATTTTTAGTAGTTCAGATGCAATTCATGTAAAAAAGTTTGCTTCGCAATTAACAATTTAAGGTTATATAAAAATTATACTCTATGTGTATATATTTGAACTAGTTTGAATGTAAGAGATTTAAGCAGCCCTGTAGAAGTTTATTACTTAACGACAATAAGTTTATTCGATAAAAACATTATTTTATCTTCACATGATATAAATAAAACACGCCTTTAACTTTCTAGATTTTTATAAAATTTGTTTTAAAAGAAAGCGACAAACTAGAACTGTGTTGTATCTCTCTCAAAAGAAAAGTTTATCATGATGTTGTAATAAATTTACTACGTACTATCGCAGCAATGCCCTCGTTCAAGATAACTCGACAAGTTGGCAACCCCGATTTAGCATGTGTTGTACGCGCTGAGTTGGCAGTCATGTTCTTCGTTTCATATAATGTTTCATTTTATACTGCGATAGTACATTATTGCAAGCTCTCGCACAAAAATATCGCAACGATTGCCTGGACTGGAATTGTTGCGTGAGAAGAAAGGGGTTGTCTCATACGAAGACTTATTAAAAATCACAGGAACTTTTTCTCAACTTTCCGAGAAGCTGCAGGTTTTTTAAAATCTGAGGGTTTCATAAATGCAGTGTTGATCGATGCAGCTTGAGAGATGAATTTAACTGAGTGAGTGAATGTTAACGTCGCACTGTTCAGCTACACGAGGGCTTTTGGCGACGGACTTCGTAATGTTGAACCATTGTCATGTGACGAGGACGATACCTGAGTTGCCCCACTTCCTAACTACCACACCAACGGGAGGACGTTTGAGCTCTCGACAGATAACGTGCACCGCTCCCCTACACGGCGGATCTTTAGTGGTACTGGGCTCGAACTCATGAAATACCTGCCATGATTCGATACCTTGACCACCAGGCTACCACGGCCTGAATTTAACCAAAGAGGAGCACCAAGAACTAATTTTCGGGGGGGGGGGAGCAAATAAATAGAACTGCATAATACATCAATGTAAATTACAATTTGAACAATTAGTATAAACAGTTTTTATTTGTACAATGAGGGTTGGTCCGCCGCCCTCCTCCTTAGCTTTTTTAAAAATAAATTTTAATGTAACAAATTTTTAATTATAATGTATTTTTTTATAATTTTTAATGTTAAATTTACTTCTATTGAAGAGAGTAGAATAATTTATAATCTACTTTAAATATTCATAACATTGTATTGAACAGACATATAAACAAAATAAAATGTTTTTTTAATTAACTTGTAAAATTAGTTTGAATTTTAAGTAATAAAAACCAGATTCACACACATGGTTTTTAATGGCGTCTCAGTCAATACATTCATACGATGATTAATTACTAGTTAAATAACATGTCAACTTTTAATAAACAATAATTTTTCTCAATCATGAGATGTCTCAAAATATATTCATGCACTCTTTGAAGGTCAGGTAAGGTAGACAACTATTACGTACTAGGTGCAGTAAGAATCACATATCAAATTAAAAATTATATAACTTTTCATTTGTCACCTATTTCATTGCTTCTTCATAAGGTATCTGATAAATGTTTCAAAGATTAATGTAAGAAAAAGTAATACAAAAAGATCGAAAATTATTTAATTCAATTTAGTCTCTTAAAAGCAATTAATTTATTGAAATCTAACGTCAATCATTGAGACATTTAAGACAATCGTTTCTTTTTGTGAATATCATATGAATTTCTTTTTAGCGAAGTGTAATACTCGGCATGCCTTGTTTTATCTTTGGAACTCAAATTTCATTCCGTGTCACTTTTTGTTTGTTTGTGTAACAATCATTAATCAAAAATTAATTTAGCATTTTTCGTACTCGGTAAGTAGAAATACATACAAAGCGAATAATTAGTATCACATACATAAAACAATTTAATTTCAAATTGGTTTTAGCATCTTTTTGTTATAATCTATTAATTTTTTTTCTAATTCGATTTTACTTTAATTCATTTATATTCGAACCGCTTCTTTTGAAAGTGACCCAAGTCCATTTTTTAAGAATATTGAACTGGCTGTTTTAATATTACATTTCTTTTATTTTTATTTAAAGGTGACTGACAACTTTCAGAACCTTAATTTTGAAAAAACGTATAAATGAATATTTTTTTTTGATATTTAGTGTCAGCTAAATTAAAATATACGTATAGAATTGTTTTATGGATATTATTACAATAAAAAATTATTTAAATGCAAATTTTGGGCCGAAAATATAGAATAACATCTTTTTAAATTATTCTATTTGATGAAAATTGCTTCTATTATAATAATTTGCCTATACATAACTGAGACTTTTATACAGAGCCTAAATCAGGATATTTTGAAATATTCATATAATTTTCAGAATTACGATCAGTCGAAATAAATTTGTTAAAATGTCACTACTCTGATGTATTAAAATATGAATACAAATTCACTCCTAAATAATATATTTCGAAAATTCTAGTTCAGGCGCTTAACAGATGTCTTAGCTATATATAAGTAAAATATTTTTATGGAAGCATTTTTCCTAAAAGGAGAATGTTTATATATATATATAATGATTCAAGTTAAAAACAAACTTTCTTAAAAACGGTTTCTATTCAGCGAGCTATCTACAGGTGCTTTCGCTGAGAGAAAACGACGTCAAATAAAAAAAAATCTAAGTGGCTTACACTTATATCCAGATGTCTTAAGTACCCTTCTTAGAGCGAAGTTATATTTGAAAGTTAAGCATCACATATGAGGTAATAAAAATTAATGGTCGGGGATTAAAAGTGTTCAGTTTGGGGCCATCTGTTCCTCGAAAAAAGTGGGTGCTTAATTTAAGACTTGAAGATGTCACGAAAAATAAAAGTTAAATGTTGTATAGGGAATTTAATTTTTTAGGTCTTAATTTAATTATCCTTACATTCCCCCCCCCCCCATTTTAAGAGGGAGTCATTGGCGTGATTTTAATCTCTTACAAACGTAATCAATTTTCAATCTGTACAAAATAATACATAACATCATTTGGAAACACATATTACACACAGTAGGTAAATGTAAGTAATAGTAATACTAAAATCAAAATACAATAAAATAAACGAAATTAAATAACAATAAACACAATAATAACACTTTTAAAATGTTAATTGATAAAAATGAAATTCCTTACACATAAATGTACACTAGCTTTTTCAAATCTACATGTCATCCAGGATAAGAGCTTACGTTTCCTCCTATACTTTCATAATATTAGATTTTTATAATTGCTAGCATATATTTTATCCATTTTTAGTATATATGTGAAAATACTATCATATCAAACAATAACATAGTTGATATAAAATACATGATATCATACAAATATTACGATAATAAATGTGTATTAAAATCTACTCTGGCGCCATCGTAGTAATATTTAATATTGTTACATAACATTTTACATAGATGACATACACTGTTAAAATATCAAAATATAAACACTAATAAAATTAAATGATTAGTAATATGAAAACGGTTTATAACACTTATACACTATTCAACACACCAAACATATTCCTTATAAACGCATTATAAGAATATAAGAGCTCTTTTAGTAATTTTGAGTCGGAACAGTGGACTCATTTGTAGAAAGAAGTCTATCATCACTTTTAGTATTTACTTTTCAACGGCACATACATTTTGATGTAATAAAATGTTCATAATATTCACTTTTATTTAAAAATATCACAAAGTATTTTGAATCTCTCCGTAACCTTTTAAGTGTATTCATTTCATAGACAAAGTCTTCTCTTTCTTTTAGATCTCACAGTCACTAATATAACTTGCATCACACCATTTCTTTTTAAACACATCTCTCTGAGAAACCTGCGTAATCGAATCACAGATGTTCAAGGATACTAAGATGAAAACAATAAAAGGTGTACAAATCAAACTAAACAGGTTTGTCCTCTTAATGTTTCTAAACAGATATAAAAATTATAATGATTGAATTCTCTTCTATCCACCGTATAATTTCCAAAAAGAAGCTTCAAGTTGTTAACTAATTTAAATTTAGACAAGGAAAATTTCGAGAAACAGTGAATCCTGATATGTGGCCAACATATCAAAACACACAATTTCAAAATGAGAAAAAAATTAATTTAAATTTAATAAAGTTGCAGGTGAATAAAATAATGGACAAAATAAGGAAATTCAGTGGAGAAAAAGAATGCAATGTGACTTTATTTTTGTTTCTCATCAATATCATTAGTATTATTACATTAGAGTCATTTCCGCATCTGGCGACTAATTTCAGATCCCATTTCCAGATTTAGCGACTGAAAGATTAAGTTACAACTTTGTTCGATTAACTATAAATGGTGTTTTTTAGTTTTTTTAAACTGTAATTTATTTATTCTAAAATTACTGAAATACACATTACATATGTAACAAACATAATTTAAAAAATCTTTACTCTATTTCATGAAACAAATATTGTACTCTCTAAAAAACCGTATACATTCGGATAGGTAGAAGTTATTACGATGAACAGTATGTTTTAGAACAGTGATTCCCAATGTGGTCTATATAGACCCCCAGGGGTCTATGACGATCTGTAAGGGGTCCACGACAGCAAAAAAATAATTTGGGGGTCCATGAGGTGTAAATGGGGGTCTACGATAGTGACTCTAATCAAACCAGATTGCAACTAATATTAAAAGGAAATTTAATCAAGCGGAAACTAGACTCACCTATTTAACAGATTTATTTAAATTTAATGAGGTTTATTTGCAGTTACAAGGCGATAGCATAAATTATTTTATTAAAACAAGGTCCACATTTTACACAGCCTTTCTTGCCAGAATTAAGCTAAAGGAGCATAATTTTGGACGTTGCCAACATTTAAAAGCCCTTTTCTTAGATTATGAGACTAGGTTTGAGAATATTTTGACTATCATAGTACCACAGTAGACAATGAATTCATATGGTCACTTTGAAAAAAAAAATGTCAGATTATAAGAATTAAGCGCTAGGAATATGCACTAAGGAAGATTTTAAAGTAAAATTTAGAATCGATGTCAACAGTTTTAGCTTTAAAAAGATATACCTGTTATTTATTCCATATTATGGAATATCTTGTGAAAGTTTTTAATTGTTTGTCCGATTGAGAAGGAGTTTCTGTGCGCTTACCAATCTCCAAAAAAAAAAAAAGAAGAAAATATTCTGGACACTATTAACCCAGGAGATATATTTAGTGTTAAAACCTGATAAGATTGATGCCAAATGTTAAAATTTATTATTGCATCCCCAGATTCCTCCCTCCCTCTAAAAGCTTTTGTTTGTTTCTCAGTTATTTTATGTTATAGTTATTTTATGCCTTAATTAAATTTTAATTTAATTAACTAACTAATTAAATTAACTAACATGTGTTATTTTAAGTTTTAAACTCTTCTATACTTCACTACAGTTAAAAATTTTAATCTTTTAAAGTAAATAGCTTTATACCTGTTGTCAAAAACACATTTAAGTTGATAAATTTGCACAATTTTAATTTTAGGTAAGTAGGGGGTCTACCCCAAACTTAAAAACCTGTCAAGGGGTCTATGAGGCTAAAAAGTTTGGGAACCTATGTTTTAGAACATTAAATCAAGTAAAGTTTCTGTTGCCGAATCTGAATCAGAAAACTTTAGAAAAAGTATACCCTTACTCAGAGAGTTGCATGATTCTATTAAGGATGGAGAAGTGGATGCATTGTAACGGATACAGCCAAAAGATGGATGCCGAGGCATTTACTGCCTCATTACGCTTCTATTCCATCACTTTCAGAGTTGTCACGTATTAAATTATGACACCTGACAGTGATGAATTATTTTTAAAAAAATCCTTTTGAACTTCTTTGTTCTTTGTCGCCATTTTTTTCCTAGTGTAGTTGCAATGTATTTTTTCAATAAAAGGCAGTGATGAAGTAGTTGGAAATGATTTCAGATAGAACACGTTGTGGAATATATATAGTACCACCCCTGAGGTAGACGGCTGACTGATATGCCCTTATAAGTTTTTTAAAAAATTGCTTCCAATTTGATTTTATTCTATGTTTTAGACGCTGGCGTAGTTAGTTCTGAGTGGACCCTGTATCAAAATTCTTTAGAAGGCCCTTTTTTAGATAACTGTTAGTGAGACTGTAGTTACACATGTTGGGGCCCCGTATCATTGATACGGTGGTAGCTACGTTCCTGGTCTTAAACCTAGGACATGCTCAAAAGTGTTATGAAAGCTAACTTTGTGAACTCAGAAATATTCTTATTGTCTTCAAATGCACTTAGATATTTTCTTTTTTACAAAAGTTAATGTTTTTGGCTTGAGAATATCTTCGAACTTTGTACTTATGTGTCGCGCCTACGCTTCGATACCATACATACCTGAGCTGGGGAAAAAATCCCCATCGGTCAAGTTATTAGGCGTCTTTCTCTCTTTTCTGTTTTAGTTTTGACTTGTAGCAGAGGAAGTAAAGTTTTTCTGTTGAAGTAAGAGGCAGTCTCTAGTTACGATGATGGATATATTTGACGCATGCTCCGTGATCGTTGAATCACTAGTTAGGATTTATAAGCGAGTATGACATTCGCTTATAAACTGATCATTCAGCCAACAGTTCTAGACTGCTGTGGTCATTACTAATTTTGATTTGGGGGAAAAGGGATTGCCACAAATATTTCACCCACGTGAAATGCACCTTCTTGCTATATAATTCAACAAATTCCATTCTGAAGTGGGAATTTTCACATGGTTCTTCAATTTTAGCGACCAATTAGGCTTCTGTAACAGCAAAGACATTTTTATTTGAAGGCCGAAGCCTGGTTGGCTCATATGCATGGCTATTGAGATAAAAAGCTCGAAGGTTGAATTAAAGGTTTAAAAAAATAATAATTAAAGATTGTTAAAATATAACAAGTTTCATAGGAAAGAATCTACAGGAAGCTTTAAATGTAAGTAATAATAGACTTTTGCTAAAATTTAAGCAAAAAAAAGTTATTGTAATTTTGTTTGTTTTTATATTAATTTTAACGCTTATTATATAGTTATAAAAAACAATTTAGAGTTTATTAAATGTGTTATTTTTCCTATTTTCTTTTTAAAAAGTTAATATTCTGTTTATTTATAAGTTACACTGGATTCTAACAACATAACTATTTTCTCCTAGAAATCTTAAATACGATTCAGTAAGATATATTTACATATATACATAAAATTAAGCTGCTAAAGATTTAAAGAAACAAATTACTCACGACCTTCATTTTATATAAAGGAAGATAGAAAATTTTTGCATGAAAGGCATTATCATATATTTTTGTTTTCACTGGTAAGCTCAATATAAAGGCAAACTTTTATCGCATTATACTTTAAAAAAAGTATTCTTTCTACGGATTTAACCTACTTTGTACTAATAAACATTTGTTTTTAGAGATCCCAAAAGCAGTGAAATATATCAAAGAAAAAATTGCGTTTGCATGCATTAAAATGACTTCGCTTTGCTTGAATAATTTCGCTTCCTCTTATAAAACTCTACGTGCAGCCAAAAAATTTTTTTTGTTTCTTCTTAATGTGTGTTTAATGCCTTGTAACGATATGTGATGAAAATTATAACTATCAGGAAAAAGTTTTGCATATTCAATAAATTCATTTATGTCAAAAGTTTTGCATGTCTCAGATTTTACAGGAAGTTTAAACCCCCCCCCCCCCATCCCTCCTTTAGGTTGAAAGGACGAATTAAGTTATATGTAATTTATTGAAAGAGTTACTTTATATATATATATCCCATTCCTAAATTTGAGTTAAATATAGTTGAAAAACCTTTTACATTATAAAAACTTGTTTTCACTAGTTTATTTTTTTTAAATATATATTGTAGCCACAAATTTTTTCAGTGCCGGTTTATCTATTGGAAGCTTGGGGCGGGCGCCTTGGAGCCCGGGGCCCAGATAATCTGGATTTAACTAGATTTTCTGGTTATAAATTTCAATCCGCCAGGGCCAAAGGGGGCCTGTAGATCTTTTCCGCCGAAGACCCGAAATGAACTTAAATAGGCACTGGCCAAATTAGACAAATACGTGCCCGGGGAAGGGGTAGGAACGCAGAGTGATACTTGGGGTTAATTGAGTTAACTTTAAAAAAATACGATACAATATATACTTATAAATAATAATTACTTATCCTTATAACAAATAATAATAATTACTTATCCTTATAATAAATAATATACGAGATTCATCCCGAAAGTAAAGCCTCTGGTTACCCCTTACATCCGAACCCTCCTGTCTATCTGTAAACCCGGCTAGATGTGTAGGAGGAACTAAATAATCAACAGACATTTTATTCCAATCTAATTTGATTTATTAATTCTTATTAATGATTATGAAACAGACACAACACAATTCTAATTACATAACAATAGTAGATAAACAATGGTAGAGTGCAGAGGTGAGATACTCTAATGCGGGGATAATATTACAGACCTTCAACTGAATCTAAGACAGCTTAAGTACGCTCATTTACAACTACGTCGCCCACTAGTAATCAGCTTTTACTTAATCAAGTTTACGATACCTGAATCCTTAATGCTTTTGATCCTTCACGGGAAACTTCAGGCACTTTCTTTAGCTTGATCAAATAACGATGGCTCCACACTCTGTAATCTTTAATTCCACTGCTTTTCAATCTTCACTAACCACTTCTACTTGCACACATCAAACGTAGCAACTTCAGCTTGTCATCAACTACGTGTCAACAGATCACTTTGCTTCACTTTACTTCACTTCACTTAACTTGACCTCATACTTCACTCCCCTTCACTCGCGAAACCCGAATTTATATAATATTCCTCATTTACATAAATCACGCTTGGTTTCTCGATGAAGGTTGGTTGAAATAATTATTTTGTTTTAGGAGAAAAAAGAAGAAATTAGTAGAAACGCGTATAGATCCGTCACAACCGTTTCGTTATAAAAATAAATAAATAACAAAATATTTATTGCAAGAAAAAAAAACTCTGTTACATACTTTGAACCTTCTTTCACTTCTCTTCATAATCATTTCCCACATTTAAAGATTTATTGTATATTTTCACCAGCTGTAGAATTCTCATGTTATACTCTTCTGTCCCTAGCCCGTTAAGCTTCGAGTTCACAGCATTGACTGATGATCCTGACCTTACTTTTAGTGATTACCATTTTTCCCTAAGCTGAGGGAAAAGATAGTAAGAATTTATCGGTGGTAAACGTTTTGGAAGTGATGAAAAGTTGGAAAATGTAGTTATCATCTGGCTTAATGCACTGGCGGCAGAAGAGTATTACATGGGAACTCTGAAACTCGTGAAAAGGTACGATAAATGTTTAAATGTACGAAATAATTATGTGGAGGAGTGAAAAAACTTCAAGGTATGTAACAGAATATTTTTTTTTTATATAACTTAACAATCTGTATTTTCTGGATAATTCTCGTATTACTTATCTCATAAGTATTTTTATAAATCTTTTGATCTCAATAAGAAGGGACATAAAATTAAGCTTCCGGGAAAACATTAATTAAAAATACTTCTGTGTATTCTTCAATATTTTTTTACAAATCATATAATTAATGTTTTTATTTTAAATTCTGTCCCAAACAAAATGAAAAAAATAATGTTTTAACCCCTTAACGATGGAAATGTGGGTGCGCATAAACATTTCTTTCAAAAGAACATAAAAAAAATTATTTAAAAACCATTTTTAGTGAATTTTTATTTCAAAGTTTTTTTAAAAAACCAAAGATTATCAACGTTTTATTTTTTCCTCATTTTAATCAAAAAGAAAATTTTGATTCTGGGAAAGTTTTTTTATTTTTATTTTACTGACGTAAGATCAAATCGTCTTTAAAATGAACAGAATCCATTTTCCAATTAAGTTTTTCTAAAAAGATTTCAAACCAGCTCTCGTAATTAAAATTTTAAGAAATGTTTCGAAATATCTGTAGAAACTCAAATTCGCCGAAAATCCTTCCGGGAATTTCGGAAATACAAAAGCTTGGGGCGCATATTTTTGAAGGTGGGCGTTATTGTTAGAATATTGAGTAAATTATGTTATACAAATGTTTAAAATTATGAATTCTTTTTTTCAGGAAGTATGTATTGTGTCATTTCATGGAACTTCGTTACTTAGATGACAAACCCGTGGCCGCCATTGAAAGGATAAGTAGACCTAAAAGAGAAACTACATTAATGGAAGACTTAATGGACGATGTACAGAACTTTTTTCATGACGTCACTAATTCAGTTATGGTTAAAGTTAACAGAAAGTTCAATTCTATTGTTTGATAAAGCATTTAATTATAATTACGGCGTGTGTTTGAAATTGTTTTTGCTTTGAGAATCAAATAAATGTTAAAGATAAGTTTGTTCGTATGTTGTTGGAAAATGCTTATTTTATTGCCTTTTTAACACAAAAACGTTATTTCGAAAATACTTTGTTGTTTATTTTTTGTACGTTGACTATTAATATAATATTGACTATTAATACATTATTATACGTTGACTATTAATATATTATTTCAATTGACTATTGGTATACACATTATTACATATAATTTTACAACACAATCCTTGATGAAAAGGAAACAGGTACACATAAAAAAATATATTTGTCTTCGCATTTTACCTAGTGAAAGATAAAACAAATTAAGACTATATCAAGAGGATAACATGTGTATGCGTGTGTGAGTGAGTATTTTATTAACATAAAGTAACAAAAGAAGTAAAAAAAGTAAAGTAACAAGAGGGCTGTTGGCGACGGACCTCATAATTTTGAACCATGGTCAAATTGTGTTTGGTTGAGTCAAGGTCAACGATCAAAATCTATTCATCCCCTTCTACTAAGCTCTTGGGAAAACTAATTCTTAAGCTGTTGTTTGAGTTTAAAACCGCCTTCGGTGGAGGGAATTTGATTTCAAGCTTATTTAAGTACTATTTAAACCTTAGTAAAGTGAGTGTTAGAGTTAGTCGTTACGCTGCTATTACAGTGAGATTTACGAAGGGACTATTGGAAGCCTTGGAGCTGTTTGTTATGAAGCTTTTGACCACGGTATATCAAGTTGACCCGGGCGAGTGCTATTTCATCGAATCACCTCAATTAATTATTTCTCTTAGGACATTAAGGAAGACAGCTAATTTGACTGCTCCCTCAATTTATAATCTTAATAGATAGTTAATTGATTGAGTAAAATCAACTTAATTTTTTATAACAATATTCATTTGGAGTCCCAAACTTCACCTGCGACCTTAAGGTCGCGACAAAGTGACGATGATGACTCATGAGCTGGCACCTCCCTGTCCGAACTTCCGCACCATGCCAAAAGAAGTTTTTTGGAGCTCAACAGATTTATAACGAGCCTCATCCCGTCTAGTCCGTGGGTCTTTTGTGGCACAAGAGCTCGAACTCATGACACGCCGGCCACAAGTCTATGAACATGACCAGTAAGTTTCCGCTACCACATATGTTTGTGCACGCTTACGCAATTTCGATCCTTTAAGATAGTGGGCTCAATTCATGGCGGTCACATGACAAAAACAATCACGTGTTCGCGACTTAATTCAAAACTGACACTAAACTAATGTGTACTTGTTGTTCTATTTGTAAAATTTAGATAAAATTTCATAGCTCATAACTAGGCAAAGATGCTCAAATATAATAAAGAAAAAATCACCAAAAGATTTTTAAATTTTACAAAAATCTTATTTTATTTGTATATTTTTAAATTTATTTACTTATGTGCGTTATTATTGTCGATAAAAACATGTACTTTTTAAAAGAAAGTTTCTGCAAAAGCAAAGTTGGCAACAATGAGGAGTACACTTTACGTCTAATAAATGTGTGGCGGTGGTACCTATATAAGCCAGTAACAACCTCCATACTAAGATGATCATTTTAGTATAGTGGTTATGTTATGTGCTTACGGAACGTAAGGTACCGAGAACGAATTATCCTTCATTGAAGACCCTGGGAACTTCGAGCAAACGCAACCTTCGCGCAGCTGTCGTGGCATCATCTATCCACCGCAAAGTTGTCTCACACATGACTCAGTCAACAAGCCGTCTCACACGTGACGCAACCTCCAAGCCATCTCACACGAATGACGCAACCCACAAGCCATCACACCTAAAAAATGACGCAACCCTCAAGCCACCACGACCTAGGGATGCAACAGCTCACCCGCTCTCCATAACAATAATATCGTTCGTTCTAATTACTGACTCACTGGTAGGGGAATGTGTGGTGATGGTATCTATATAAGCCAATAACAACCTCCGTACTAAGATGATTATTTTAGTATAGTGGTATGCTTATGGAACGAAAGGTACCGAGAACGAATCTCCTTCAAATGTATTTCTTACCTCTTATACTGACCCTTTTCATTCCATTAGATATCATACGCTTCATAACTGTTTTTGCGAATTACTCCTTCTAACTTCTTACTTCCTTCTACGCCCCCATGTTCTATGGCGATTTGTAGTCTCCATACTGCCTACTATCACCCCTCTGAATTTTTCGGTCGAATTCGGCAACACCCTGTACAGTATACGTAGTCAAATACTCGTACAAACTGGAACCCATAACAAATAAATGTGCGTTGCTCACAATTGCACAAGGACATGACATAATAATGCAGTCTAGCTGCTATATGGTTCGAAATTGCCAGTTTTTCGGAGAATATGTCCTGGGGAAACGTCTGACGATTAAAATCATTATCTGACGACTAAAATTCAGATCGTAATCTTAATGAGACTGAGTAGAAAGCGAGACAAGCTTCCACTGACGCCGAGGCCCTGGTGACCCCTTTTAGCAGTTGACCCATGCCTTAAAACGTCCCTGGTCGAAAGAGAGATTCGTCCTTTTCTAACTGCACTATTTTCTAAAAAAGAGTTATCGACATCCTTCATTGTAGCTGACAGGATAATTTAATTTCAAATTAGACGAATCAAATCTAATAATTTCCAACTTCTCGAATTATTTGGTTAACTTTATTCCTGTATGTAGTGCCAATTTAAGCTCATTTCGGGCCCTGGGTGCAGAACATCTACAGGCCCCCTTCGCACTGGCGGATCGAAATTTATAGCCAGAAAATCTGATTAAATCCAGCTTATCCGGTCCAGCTTATAAGCGCCCAATGGATAAACAGGCACTGCCTATATTTCTCTAAACTGTTTAACTATTCTATCAATTTAACTCAGTGGCGCAACAGCCTATGAGGGCCAAGGCCTACTGTGCCCATATCAGTATACGTGACCTTGGGTCCTGAGGTGCATGAGCATATGTTCCGATCAGGTGGTAAGTCTCATGCGAATGAGTGAGTGAGTGAATATTAACGTCCCATTGTTCAGCTACACGAGGGCTTTTGGGGACGGTCCGCGTAATTTTGAACCATGGTCAAGTGACGCGAACGACACCTGTGCTGACACCCCCTCTCCTAACTACCACACCACACCAACGGGAGGACGTTTGAGCTCTCGACAGATTTAACGTGCATCGCTCCCCTACACGGCGGATCTTCAGTGGTACTGGGATCGAACTCATGACACGCTAGCCATGATCCGATGCCTAGACCACTTTGCTACCGCGGCCACAAAGTCTCATGCGAACCCCCCAGTGTTAAGCTCCCAAGCAAGCTTCGTACTTAATCATTTATCGACCCACTGAAGGCGATGAAAGGCTGAGTCGATATTGCCCAGCCCGAGATTTGAACCTCGGACCTGTGGTGTGGAAGCGCGATGCCTACCATAGCCCCACTGGGCTTCAACTATTCTATTTATCTCTCAAATAACGGCACGCTGTTCTATTATCTCTCAATATTGTGAATTTATCTCTTAAAGAACTGTTTAAAGAGAGAGTTATCACTAAATTTTACGAATTTTTGGCTTTTCTACCAATTTTGTAACTTACTAAAGTTTCATATTTTTATTCTGCACTCCAAAAGATTTTGAGCACTAGTTAGAACAATATTTCAACGCTCAGCAGCCCCTGATATTCTGAACAATGATTTTCATGGAAAGAGAATCATAAAGGCGATACCCACCTCTTCCAGCTGTGGTAGTTCCAAGGTCAAAAGGTTAATGACGTTTTGAAGAGCTAATTAAGGACATGCGGCTATTGTATAATTGGAAAGCTGAAAAATTCTGAAACTAGACAATGGCGGAACAGCTTACCAAGACATGCATCGATCAAACGTTTTAAAAAGCGTTAGCTCAAAAACATAGAAGACAAAAACTGCAATTAACGTTTTCGAGTCAGTTACAGATTTATTAATGTCATTCTGTTCCATCAATCCATTTCATTAGCTTCTATACTTTGGGGGGGGGGGGATATTGACATCTAGGAAAAAAATATTTTATCAGCCACACAAACAAAACAGAAAAAAACATGTTTATTCAATTCCTACAATTAGCTCACTCTCTCTATTTACCTTGCTCAAATTTTCAATCGTTTTATAAAATGCAGTTTAAAGCACTCGATTGAGCTGAAATTTTATATACACGCTTATTTTGGATGACAATACAGTAATTTAACTATAATTAAAAAAATTCATTGATTAAAGCTAATTATTCAAAGAATTACAAATGCAGCCACGTTGGCATCATTTGAGGCGACTTAGTGAACATTTTGGCGACGTGTCAAAACTTGAAAAGGTTTTTTCTCACATTTCAAAGCGCTCATTTAAGCTGAAAAATTCTATACACCATTGCTTTGGATAACCGTATGATGATTTAATTATAATTAATTAAAATTAATTGACTGGAATTAATTATTTAAAGAATTACTGATACAACTTCGTTGGTTTCATTTTTAGTGACGGGTCTAAACTTTAAAAGATTTTTTCGCCCTCTCGTTTGAAAACATTCAGTTGGACTGAAGTTTAATATATTCGATTGTTTTGGATGACAATACGATACTTTAAAGATAATTAATAAAAATTAATTGCCACTTCATGTTGTGATTCTGTCATACGTATATATATATTTATATTGATTGTAACTATTTGATAAAAGTAATTAAAATAAATTTTTTTTGTTTATCCAAGTATTGACTACAAATTTTTTTTTTATATTTACTTGTTTTTAAATATTTTCAACGAATTATGCATTTATTGTATTACAAATAAATGCGCATTTGTTTGTTAAATAAAAGAAAATATTCCTCTGCTCTATGAATAATAATGCATATTTAACAGTGCGTGTATGCATTTATGTGTGTAGGAATGTTGTAAAATTTTGTGAGGGTAGTGCCAACTCTCAACTTTCATTCCCAGCTCAAGGTTTTCCGCTCATTGGACTCACAGATATTATCTATAAAACAAGGAAGAAAAGAAACTCAATCAGCACGTGATCTCCCAAGCTATCAGATCTAAAGAAATGAAATTTGGTAAACATGTTTCTTTTGTTGAATAGAGACCCGCTAAGAACGGATTTTACGGAAATTGACACCGAAGTTTGAGTTGCACGAATTACGGAGGCGTTAAGATAAAAAAAAAAGCTCCCGTTTTTGTACTATTGCACATACAGACTTGAAATTTCGTAAATATGTTCTTTTCATTAAGTAGAGATCTGTAAGAAGGAATTTTACTGAAATTTACTGCCAAGGGGGTTTAAGGAGGTGCATGGATAGAAAACTGTTATTTTTGACAGTTTTCATCTACATACATTAAATTTGGCGAACATGTTTCTTTTGTTCAGTAGGGACTGAATGCTAAGAATGAGCTTCACTGGAATCGACTCAAAAGTTTCGGTTGCGGTGGTTATAAGGGGCGTATAGATAAAAAAAAAATCCATTTTTGAACTAAGACCTACGAACGTGAAATTTAATATGCCTTTTTTGTTGTCCAGATTACCGAGATATAGATGATTAACGAGAAAATCAATATCATTCACTGTTGTAAAACCGTGGGGTGCTCGATATCAATTGTTATAATTTCTTACTAATTCTATTCCGAAATGTAGAGTTAAAGTAAAACACAATGACATTAGTTTTCTCGTTAATCATTTTATTCTTATATTAAAAATTATTTCTTACGTTTTAGTTTGATTCGCTATAAAAGAGTGTTTTTCAGTTTTTTTAAACTCTAATTTTTATTCTGAGATTAATCAGTATAAAGATTGTATTTGCTATTAGGGTGTGAATAAAAATGAACATAAAAGTTATTATAACTCTAGGGTTTTTTTTTTAATTTAGAGCTTTCAAATATTGGGGAGTTATAGAAAAATATATAAAATATAATTTAGGCAAAAAAAAAAAATTCTATTTGATTTTTTGTGTGTGACCGATTTTTGTTAATTAAATCATACTGTTACCCCATAAACAAAGAGTAAAAGAAGGAGTTTAATTTCAAACATAATTCTTTCCTTTAATTCAACAGCTATTATAATCAGGAAAAAGAACGTAGAAATATACTGTAAAATAAAGATTAATTTCCATTTTTACTTTTTCCAGTCATATAGGAGTGGTTATTTACAAATGGTGGCGTAGTTGGTTTGGCGCTGGTCTTGTACACCCAAGTTTACGTGTTTGACCCCGGCACAAGTCGGTGGTGATGCAAAAAATCGACAGCGTCCATGTCGTATGATTATGCGGCATGTAAAAAATCACCTTGAGTGTCTCTTCGGCTTGAGGGCTCTTTGCAAAATTAAATTCCCGGTACGACTCCGCATCGTCAGAGCTCTGGTGCCTCTCTCTGAGAAAAAACTGGCGTCAAAATTACTTTTGGTGATTGGAATACCACCCATATGGTGCGGCACTATAAGGAGATACCAGCTCCCGGGAAATGTACAATCCGCTGCCCCATCAGAAATAAAAATAAATAAAAGTATGCAAACTTCAAAGTTGTAAAAAAAAATTCCAATATTTAACGTTTGATTTCCTCAGATTACCTTTAAAAATGTTTTAAAGAGGATATATCTTTATTTTGGTACAATTGTATGAACAGTCCTTAAGGATAAGTTCGTAATAAAAGAACCGGAGAAAAGAACTAAAGTATAAGAGACTAACTATTCTTGAGAACAAAAACTATCTCTCACTTTAACATTTATTCTTTAATTGTCAGCTGAATAAATTTTCTCGGTTCAATCCAATCCCATTTATCCTCGGGCGCAGCTAGAGACAAGAAAACCAATCTCATTTTTTCACTTGTTCAATTTATTCTTACAAAGCTTTGAATGGCTAATGACACATACAATCGTTTTACTTGACAAAGTGAAGTGAAGAGGAGAATTTCAATAAAATGGCGTCTGTAACAATATTTTTTTAACGGAATAAATAGTATTTTATTTTTATTCAGTATAAATAAAATTGACTGGTGAATAATCCAGACGGATTTAATGTAATTTAAATAGTTTTCATTAATGATTTTAAAATGAATGCAAAAAAGTTAACTTTACAGAAAAAAATTACAGGCTTGCTGCTTAGTCAAAATTACAAATAAATTCATTGCTTGAATTCAGTTACTTATTAAGAATGTTCTTCGCGTAAAATCTAATTTTTTTTTCATGAGAAGATACAGTGGAAATAGATTAACACGAAACTGAGGGAAGATGAAATATTTTCCGTGTTAAAAGAATTTCGCTTTAAAGGATTTTGAAAAAAAAAATATAGGTATCAACAAGATTAAATTTATTAGAGATTTTTTTTTATTTACATAGACATGTATAAATGCGTGTATTTAATAAAAAAAAACAATGAAACAAAAACATTCATAAGTACTTAATGAAATTTAATACAAAATTTTCAAGTTTTTTTGAAAAACAAAACATTTGTTGAGTTTTTGGAAAATAATCCGATACTTTTCCATCGCATGTGGCTTTTTAGCATCAAATTGTCAACATATTGTTCGCTATTGTCCATTTTTTTTATTCATTTCACCATTGGCATGTGCGCCTAAATAACTACGCATACTTTTCATGATGTTCCTCTTTTTGGATGACATGGGAACAGGAGCTGCATTATTCATTCCATTTTCGTCGTCGGAATCTGCATCAATGATATTTTTCAAGCTTTGAACAAATTCCAAAATGTCTTTGTTGGACAAAATTGGGGTGTGCACACATTTTCGTCATCTACTGAAACGAATTCTTCCGATGATGCAGTAGGACAGTCGAATCCGGCTGGTGTTTTCCGTATTTTGTTCATTCCTAGAAGGGAAATCTTGTCGCGTAAAGAGAAACAAGATATCAATCATTGGCATGGCCAAGTAATTTTAGCGCGTTTTTCACATGTTGTATTTTACAATAATTCAACTAATGAACTTTTTACTAACAGAAAGTAGTACTGTATCACTCCTCTAAATGTACTACTATTGAACTGAAAAGAAATAATGACGCAAATCTGTATCAGCACTATAAAAAAGCAAAAAAAAAAAATAAATAAATAAAATTTTTTTACAGAAGCTACAAAAGCCGGACAACAAAATTCAGGAAAATTTGTAGGAAAATTCGGGGAAACTATGGGGAAATTTAAATATGATTCGGCTCATCTAGGGCACAAATGCGACCAAATGCCGAAAAGCCGAGGTCAATTGGTTGTTTATTGGCTGGGGAAAAGGTACGACGGGTGTTTTGAACGAAATTTTTATTTTAAAAGAAAAAAAAGGACACATTTATTCCTCAAAGTCAGTGTCTGAATCCGGTTTTCCGAATGTTTCGTAAAATTCCCATTCATTCATTGGGAGGTTTTACCGCAACTCGGAGGTTGCAGGTATAGTTAAGGACACCGAATCAGCAGACATTGTTATAAATATAATCACTTTTATTCCAGTTCAATAAATTTATGATCAATCAAGGATTATAAACCGAAGGAACAATAAGTTTCGATCACTACCTTAAGATCGTAAGACAAATAATTAAACACTCACTAGAGTTTGATCAGATAGAAGAACACTCATCTGATTTGTCTTGAATTGATTATAATACAATCTAAACTTCTCTCCTACACCAAGAATTCCGAAAGGCAATTCTCTAACCTCACTTTAATAATTGCGTGATGACTAGCTCTAACACACACATTGCTAGGGTTTAAATAGCATAAATCAAGTTTTCTCCACGGAAGGCGGTTTAAAACTCAAACAACAGTCAAAGAAGCATTTCCCCAAGATGATTAATGAAAGAATGAGGATAGAACCCGTCACAGTTTGATTGCACAGATGATCATCATGCAGCGAATTTTTCGTCCAGGTCATGATACATAGGTCGACGCTCACGTGTTGTATACAAATTCTTTTTCCAACTCATTTTCCAAACAAAAATATAAAAAAAGAATGGTGCAAAAAGAATGACTATAGCACAGATAGTGTACGGGCGAGCAAATTAATGGGAGAAAATTATGCTACTAGATTCAGATAGGGTTATACTAGAAACAAAACAACCGTTATTGGCGTCTGGAGTTTTACTTTACAACACTTTAATTGAAAAATATTCACGCACTCTCGTCTCATACACGGATAGGCTTATATACGGAAATATACGGTAGTAATTCCATAGAATTAGCATCATATTTACCAATTAAAAATGGTGGATATATGCGAGTTCTTAAAATATCGGCGTCTAATGTTAAAGCTCCTGCCTTCTGGCCATTTTGAATTCTTGAATATTAAAGAAAAGTTAATCTAAGAATGGACAACTGGGTGACATAAATTTTTCAAGATAATCAATCAATAAGTGAAAAACAATTTACTTATTGAGGGTATAACGGAGAGATTATTTTTTATTAACACAATAAAACATATAATCCATACACACATATGAGAAAAGTGTCTCACTCACTCATCATGAGACCTACAGACTTGAAATTTAGTATGCATATTTCTTTTGTTGAGTACATATTCACTAAGAACAAGTTTTGAGGAAATCAACTTCCAATGGAGGTTACCAAGGCGTTATAGATTTTAACAAATTCCCTTTTTTTTTAACTATTAAGCCTACAGACTTGAAATTTGGCAAGCATCTTTATTTTGTTAAAAATAGATCCGCTAAAAGTAGATTTTGAGTAAATTGACTCCTAAAGGGTGTTACGGGATGTTATAAACAGAAATTTCCGTTTTTGAACCATGAGATCTACAGACCTTGAATTTGTACAAATAAATTTTCCTAAATATGAGCAAACAACGATGTTTAGGATAGAGATAAACAAACAGTATGAATAGGATTTGGGATAAACTGCAAAATGGGATTAGTCATCGATGCAAGGGTCCAGAATGGTCGACTACATTTTTCCTTTTGAAAGGGGTGGAAACTCAATTTCCCCAAAATGTTTTGCCTTCGATTTTCAGCTGCACTCGATTTTCAGTAGCATTAACACTGGAAAAATAACGCGGCTTTGATTCGAGAAATACGGAACATAAATATCGAATAAAAATAAACCTTCTACATTATTTTTTATTATTTTTTCGAAAAAACGTGTGAAGACTTTGGGGTGCGTCTTAGAATCGAATAAATATGGTATTTCATACATTTATAATAAAATTAAATGCAAGTCCTTTAAAATAAAAACGATAAAAATATTTTCACGCTGAAGGTCACGAAAAACCCTGAAACCTTAACACATAGGTTCTCAACGTGGGCGATAACGCCCCCTTGTGGGCGTTTGAGGCTTTCAGAAGGACAGTAAAAGACCCAGAGGGAGGCACGGAAGGGCTTGGGAAGATTGGCCAAATATAGTCTGAAAAAAGACTAAAAAAAACACGATGATTATGTACTAACAAAAGTAAACTTTAATACTATTTACTTATGTTGATTGTATGCATTTAAATCATTTCTATATCACATGTACGAAAATTCACATATTTCGGTAGTTCCGGAAGTGGATGAAAAACTTAAAGATTACATTACATTCAGACATACATTAAATTGAATGATATAGGGCATTTTAATTTCTGTAGTGCACGTGTTGTCTTTGTCTGTGAGCAGTAGAAAAAATGGTTCGTCCACTGCATTTCATTACGTACATTATCCAAGAAACATAAATATGTTAACCAGGAGTTAACGTGTGATTCTTTAAGGACTGGATCCGTCAATTTATATTTATTTTGAAAGCAATAATTTATTACGAATTACTTCATCATCAAAACCCTGCCTATCTTTATTACAGGTAAGCTCTTTTAAATAAAGAAGAAATCCAGTAGTGCGTTTTAATTCCAACAATATCCTATCTATGACTAAAATATATAATATTAGACATTTAAATATATTTGTGCCAATAGCTATTTCAGATTGGCAATAGCTATTTAAAAGTTGGAGCTTTAGAAAAAAAAACTAAATTGAAAAATATATTCTTTTAGTAATAGGATATTTTTTTAAACTAAACTCTTGTTTTTACCAAATATTATGTACACTCTTATTTCTCTAGAGTGGGAGGGGGCGGTATCGAGAAATATTCACTAGAAAAGGGGGCGCCAGTTCAAAAAGGCTGGGAACCTATGCCTTAACACAAGCCCCTAGATGAACCTCTGCTCTAATCAATATTCCATGGCAGAATTTCAAGTTTAACCATTGTGGCAAAGAGATGAAAGCTCGCATAAAATTTATTCCAGCGGAATAGGAACAGATGTAACTGTCTAGATTCATTTTATGACGTAAACATCTCCATGGTGATATGGGCACATTCCAGAAATTCTTTTCTAATCTGCTCAATAACTCCAGTTCTTTGGAAAAGCGAATCATTTGGCTAAGCCAGTATCCAAATAAAAACAGCTTGAAGGATTATACCCTTCCAAGTCGACCGAATGACTGACCAATAGCAATGCGAAATCGCCGCATGTCTTGAACATACTGTGACGCAGTAGTCATTTGATTGGGCAACAAGCTCTAAAGCTCTTATAATCCGAAAAGCTAGTGGGCATGCATAGATGTCAAATTCATAGCTTAGTTCTCGTGTATTTTTGTTAATTCCTATGCAGAAGTGATGCTGAACCCTTGGATTTGAAATTTAATTACTACGCATGAGGGGAATTATATTGGTGATGCAGAATTAAGTCTAAAAATAGTTTATATAATCTTGGTTTAAGTTTGATGTGCTGTCACTTTTCCGCCAACACATCTACTTGGTTTCTCCTTTTTTTTTCCTGTGAAAAAGCATACTTCCCATAATAAATATTTAATGCATAACACAGATACTAAGACCGAAGGCATCAAGCTTTATCATTTTATTTGACTGATTTAATTTTATTTTAAAGACCACGCCGTATTTTCGTCTGAAAATACAACTTAATTTAAGTTTAGACTCGTTTTAATCCGGCACTTCACGCGCGAAAAAAACGACATTAACTTCACGCTTAGGGTATCTCATATCCAAGGATGTTTACATTCCGTTTTTACCGTAAAATTTGCATAAAAAGGTGAAAAAGGAAGAAAAGTTAATACAATAGTTTGTTGTACTTTTCATGCGAAGAATTAGTTTTTCTGTTCTTTTTATTAGGGCATTCAGTACATTGTTTATACACTCCTTTAGTCTTCGTCGCAAGTGATGCGATGTTTTCACTGGATCTTATTCATTTATTTTTTAATTTCGTTCAAGCATTGCTTGCTGGTTTCTACATTCTAAATCGAAATTCAAAACACTTCAGAATATCATTGTCTGGTTCAATGTTTATAAGTGGTTTTCTGACTACTCAATAAAATAATTTGCGCATTTATTGTCGCAACGTTCAACAACACAAAAAATATTGTCAAAGGCTAACGATTACATTTACTAGCCATTGAATATGATGTTGTCATTTTATCAAAGACGATAACTGCTAACTCAGTTAAATGATCTGGATATACACTTACCTCCGAAAGTCTGCGTACAGGCAATCATCTTACGTATTTATGCTATAATTACTATCAAGATCTCGCTTCAGAAAATCAGCACACTTGTCAAGGATTCTTCAAAATTTCCTTATTAAAACAACAGCAACAAAATTTCACTTAACATAAAAAAAATAAGAATGATCACCAAATAATCACCAACCACCCGCGCCAAAAGTCTGCGTACACTTACAAAATAGAGCTTTTAAAGACCTTTCATTGTAAAATAATTGCACTAAATCATGTTTTTAAGTAATTATAAGCTTCTATAAAGATTCATACTTAGGATTTGAGATTTGAAAGCCTTTTTGGTTTCATGGCAGGCAACAGAATAGACATCGATATATTATTGAAAGAAAAATCATCAGAAATCTTCAGAAAAGGGGAAATTTTTAAAGAAATTGCTGAAACTGTTAATAGGAGACATTCATTGATTCAAAAAGTGTTCATAAACTACAAATCAACTAAAATTTTAACGTCCATGCCAAGAACCGGCCGCCCGTCTGCAGTGTCACCTCGAGAATCTTGCTTTGTAATTCGCTCTATAAAAATAACTCCAAGACTATAAGCTTCATAAATATCTAAAAGTGTAGCTGAGGTCTAGCAAAAAATGTGACTTAAACCTCAATTCGAAGGGAACTGAAAAATAATAATTATCATGGCCGAGTTGCACTCAAGAAACTATTCATCTCTCGAGTGAAAAGAGCTAAGAGAATGACTTTTGCCAAAAAAATCATCCAAATAGGACACATAATTATTCGAAAAATGTAATATATTCAATCGAAAGTATTTTTTTTTGTAATTTGGCATCAAAAAGAACAAAAATATGCCTGCAAAAATTCCTGGACAGATCTTAAGAAAGGGAATCCTTTTTCGACTATCAAACATGGCAAAAGAGGCATAATGTTTGGGGGTGCATTGGAAGCCTTTCGGCTAGTAATCTGGAATTTATTGAATCAACAATGTACAAAATTGATTACTTGAACTTATTGAAGCAAAATATCACGACATATGCCGAGAAACTTACGGTGAGTGATGATTTTATTTTTAGTAGGACAAAAGAACCAAGCAAATGGCTAACATTCTGAAGAATTGTGGAGCCATGGCTGTTCTGCTATGTCCCTAACTAATTCTATAAGCCACCCTAGTCCCCAGACCTAAGCACAATACAGCATTTGTGGGATTTACTCGAGTAAATAAACAAGGAGAACGCAATAACATCCAAAGAAATGCTTAAATCTGTTATAGTAGAAAAAGGAACAAAATAACCACAGAAGAAACAACTCAGCTAGTTGAATCCCCGCCAAATATGTTGAGAAAGGTTATAAAAAGAACATAATATCTTAAAAAGTACTAACTTTTAGTTACAATCTATTATTGTAAAGGTTTTTTCCAGTGTACTCAGACTTTTGACGCACACGATTTGTGTCGTTCTTAAGTTATAAATATTTGTATTATTTTATGTAATAATTAGGTGATTGTTGCTTATACTATTTGTGAATTTACGATGTTAGACAAATCAACAAAAAATAGTATTGATTCAGAAAGACTCCATTTAATAAGCGATCTTTGAATAAATAAAAAAGATGATCGACTGTACGCAGACTTTCGGAGGCAAGTGTATTTCAGTAGAGGACTCATACTTGCTATAATTCTCCTCTACTGTGAATTCCTCATCATAACCGCGAAGATAATTTCTTCATCCAAAAATACTGTTGTACTATATCTATTAAATGCTGCATCTATTAAATTACTTAAATATCACACATTTCTTCATCATAACTACAATAATACTCCATTGCATGAGAAAGGTTTTAAAGCGTGCTCATGCATTTAGAACTGTAACGGCGATTCACGCGCAGGGTATGACATACCCGAAGAGGCGGTATCCAAAAATATACATTTAGAATTCACCTATAAAGTAAGGCCCCTCAAAGAATATGATCTTAAAGTCAGCTACACGAGAAACTATTCATTTTCCGAAAAATGTTTAGATGGAGTCTTGAAAAAAGGTAGGCGGTGGATATGACATACCCTGCGCGTGAAGTGCAGGGTTAAAATCAAGCCACCGCAAAACATTTTTATTCTTATAAAAAGTCTCTGAAGAGATCTACGACACATTTGAAACTATGTACTCTAAACTAATGATGCGCCGTCTCTCTTACGATCCTACTGTACGATCTTTAAAAAAATATAACTAAAAAAATAACTTCTATCTTCATTAATTTTTCTCCTTTTTCATTTTAAAAATCGCCGAAAGAGCACGATTTTTTTACATTAAAACACAATCCAGAAGAATTATTAACCAAAGAATTATCTTCGGTCAAACATGTGTGTAGAATGCTTACATGCATTTGCTGTTTTAAGCATTGAAAAATTGCAAAAGATTGTAATTTTACGAAAGAAATATACAGTCAGACCCCGATTTGATTGGACGAAATTTAAAATAGCCTGCTGAGTATGAGTCATTTCAGACAATTTCGAATTCGTGTATCAGAATTTATGAACAACTGAGTAGATGATGTTCTAGAATAGGGATGGCGAACCAGTGGCACGCGTGCTTTTGATGGCACGCGACACAATATTTTGGGCACGCCACCAATTAAAATGGTTTGCATTTTGGTCCAAAATAACAAAGTTCACTATGAAGTAATCGTCATGAGGGATCTCAATCGCGCTTTTGACGCTAAACTGCGTGTATTCAGAAACGATATCAATTACAAGAAACTACAAGTATTTTCCAATCTTGAAAAAAATATCAAAGATTTATATATACATAAGAAACCAGACGAAGAAAAAGTTGTAGAAGAATTTGTTTCCGTAATTGATTCTTCAATCAAGGAATTTTCAGCGAGATGTTATCTGTTCAAATAATTAACGGAAACGGTCAGGTTTATTATGTACCCTGATGTGACTTCATGTGATAAACTAAACTTGTCCCAGTTCGACTGGTTGGAAATTGAAGAATTTGAAATCCAACTGATTGATTTCCAGTTTAGTTCAATGTGGATTAAAAAATTTATTGAAACAAGGAAAAATTTGAAATTGATATTCAGTAGAACGTCGTTTATCCGAAGGAATTGGGACCGGACACCGTTCGGATAACCGAAACCCAAATGCTATCCATGCAGTATATGATACTGGACACTATACAAATATTGAAAATCATCACATGCGGAAAACGGGTTTGAATAGAAAGCAAAATAGGTGCAAAATGTCGCAATTTAGCCTTGATTGTGGAAAATAATTTTTCGCTGTACCGTTGTACACCTTCGTTTTTTCAATGCAAGGTCTCTGATTATCTTCAGCAGCAGTAGTTGAGTAAGATAGAACTCTTATTGTTGTTCGTACCACTCCATAGCTCTCTCTAACGCAGAAACGCGCCAGCATGTGCTACTTTCTTTGTTGCTGTCCTCGTCTTCATCCGTTTCATCGACGACAGGGCGGATTCTTCTTGCACGGAAGTCACAATCTCGGCATCATTTAGCATTTGAAATCCACAGTCTTCTACATCGCATGCCAACCAGGTTTCTACATCAGCAAAACTCAACAAAAGAGCATGTATACACCCCTTCACTTGGGGAAAAAACTGATCTATTATTCTACGCAGATGTTTACCAAATCACACAGCTGAAATTCCCCAAATATCCCTCACCTTGGGTTTGCCCGTCACTTTTGGCCTCACAGGAAGCAATTGTTGAGCACTGCACTGTTCGAAAACGGATCCGGACTTTGGCTCGGATATTTGACGCTCCGAATAATAAACGTTCGGATAAACGACGTTTTACTGTATAGTATAAAGGCCAGAAATGAAAGTTTAGAAACACGGAATTCGATTCCAGACACATTTAACTGTTTGAAGAAGCTGACTCATGTTATTATAACCACATATTCATCTACCTATGCCTACTAGTAATTAATTTCAGAGATGAATAACATTAAAGACTCGCTTAGAAAAAGTTTCAAAGATGACTCCAATCCAACATGCATTCTACTAAAAATAACATCTTACAATCCTAATATAAGTTATTTGCCATCTAATCTGCAACAACAGAAGTCACTCTAATGTAACTTTAATTTGAATTATACGTATAACTAAGACATTTACTACTATACTGCGCAATAAATGTATTTTTTCGTAGTGAATAAAGAGTTTTGAGCTGTTAGTAATTAGTTTTATCATTTTCCCCATTAGCAGAAGTCAAAATTATTTGACGGCATGTCTATACCTCATTAATCATTTCCTAAGAAAAATAGCACTTTGATCCATAAAGGTTCGCCATCCCTGTTCTAGAAGGATTCCGCATCATTTTTACAACTTCTTGAATTTTATGGATAATTTGTACCTGTGATTATATGTAAGTGCTGGCTTTTCGCGGTGTTACATTAAAACTCGTTAATAGTCTCCGACAGATGGTTTGTGGTTTTTTTTTGCCTTTGTAATGATATATCAACTTATATTTGACAATAATTAAAGTTCGGGAAGTCCGCTTAAGGCTTAAGGAAAGTAAATTCTAACCAATATCAAGACTGGGAAAAGGAGAAAACATCGAAAATATGATAATAGTTATTTAGAATCTGGTTTAACATCTTGTCCATTGACTTAATCCCTGAAGCGGTCAATTTTTTTGCGCAAAATGTTCCAAAACGTTTTTTTATTACATGTAACTCTGCATAATACTTAACAGAATGTGAAAATGAAAGGATTTTATTTTAATTTTCAATTTTAAAGCTTTCACGATATTTTTTATTTTATAATTCTGGAACACAAAAACCCCTAAATGTTTGCTTTTTATAAGTACACTCTGCATGCTATGCAGAATGTTTTATATATCTTTAAAAAAATTTCTCTCACACTTACAGAAAAATTTCATGTTAGCACCTCTTTTCCAAACGGTTAAGGATTTTGTGTGTAGGTGCAAAAAAAGTGTATGCACACACAATTTCAAACATGATGTAATACTAAGTTTTACATCGCAATAGGGAGAGAGAAAAAAATGGCTTGTTTGGATTATATTTCCATTTTCATTTCTTCTTAAGCAACCAGTGGCTTAACGTCCATCCCCGCAGCCTGACTGCCGCCAAGTACCTACCCTTTGTAAAATCCAACTTGGGAGGAGCCCAAAACCTGACTTTGCAGCGGGGCCCAAATATTCTCCGTTACGTCACTACAAGCAACAAATTGTACATTGCCTTGCGAATCCCTGTTCTTTATCAAATATCTTCAAGAATCTAAATTCCTGCCTTCAATGAAATATTCCCGCCTTCACCACAAAGGAAATCCCGGATTAGAATAATTTCAATACCATAGACAAACTGCATCTCTTAAAAACACACGTGTGCCAGCACTAATAATCTCACTATAAGAATTAAAAATATGTGCAAATCAAAGACAGAAAGAAAATATCAATGCCCATACAGCGTACGGGCAAACCGGTTGTGACCTGCTTTCGGTAATCCGTACAGTGTACGGGTAAACCAGTTAATGGGTTAAGGCAATGCTTCTCTAACTTTTACTACTTGCGACCCAATATTCAATTATAATTTTCCTTTCCCCCCCCCCTTCCCATACAATAACAATGTATTGAATTCAATAATACTCTACATTGACGCTATAGTTACAATACGACTTTTACCTCTTAAGCCTTATTGCCTTAGATGTATATACAGTGAGCCACAAAATTGAGTATACACCTTAGAAGCTTAGAGACTTTTTGCAATTACAAATTAAATATTGCTTTAAGATGATTGAAATTTTACCTTATATACTTTAGTCTATGCTTTACTGTACTATACTAATAAAATTGTTACGTTTATTTATTTTTTACGAAAAAAAAAATAAAAGATCTGAGACGAGAGGAAGAACAACACCACAAAAATAAGTATACACCTTTATTAATTTCCTTTTAACGTACAAATTAATATTTTGTTGCATAACTATTTGCTTGAATTACAGCTTGTAATCTTCTGGGCATAGATTCTACCAGTGTTTTAGTGGTTTCAACAGAAATCTTAGCCCATTCTTCTCTCAGAACCTTCTTGAGAACTTCCTTGCTTGTGATTTCGTGCTCATGTACAGCTTTCTCTAATTGCGACCACAAATTTTCTATGACGTTTAGGTCTGGAGAGTGGGCTGGCGTGTGTAATTGCTTCCTGCAGTGGTACAGCAAGTATAACTGCACAATCTTCGCTGTATGCTTGGGGTCGTTGTCCTGCTGGAATATGAAGCCTGACCCAAGCCCCAACTTACTGGCACTTTTTTAAGTTATCCTTTAAAATCCCCAAATATACATGTTTGTCCATAATACCATCAATAAAAGCAAGCTCTCCAACTCCTCCAGCCGACATACAACCCTAAACGAGGACAGATCCACCCCCGAACTTGACTGTCTTAATGGTGTTTTTAGGTGCCAGTGCTTTCCCAGCTTCTCTCCAAATTTTAAATCGTCCATCGCTTCCGTAAAGATTAAACTTACTTTCATCAGAAAATATTATAGTGTTGCAGAAAGAAATAGGCTTTAAACGATGTTCTTTGGCGAAAATCATTCTCTTTTGTCTATTCACATACTTGATGAGTGGCTTTCGTATTGGTGTACTGCCATGAAACCCATATTGGTGAAGGGTACGTCGAATTGTTTCATCTGAGATCTTTTCCCCGATTGTAGAGGACATCGATAAAGCTAGTTTAGAGGCACTCACCCTCGGATCTTTCTTTACTGAGTGAATGATTTTCCTCTTCGCTGTAGTACTCAGTATTTCTTTACGTCCTCTTCCAGGAATATTGGCCAAGGTCCAGTTTTTGTATATTTCTGTAGAATTTTTTGGACACAACCATGAGTTACACCAATCAACGAAGCGATTTCTCGAAGAGATTTTCCCTCTTTCGACCATTTTACAACCAATAAACGTTCAGATTCAGTAGTTTCTCTACGAGAGCTCATTTTACGATTTTTAATGAGAAAAATACTATTTAAAAGCATTGAGTGCAATAGCACGTGTTATAAGCAGCAGCTACTCCTGAAACTCTTTAAAGAAAATTTGAAACTAAAAAAAGTGGTGGCAAAATTAACAAATATAAGAAGTGTATACTCAATTTTGGGGCATGGTTTTCTATCTTTTCTTCGAAGCGCTTAAATTTTTTCGTAATAAATAAGTTAACTATAGAATTGTGTTATTATAGGATAGTAAAGCAGAGGTTAAAGTATCTAGGATGAAAAAAATATCTATTTTAAATCAATATTTAATTTGTAATTGGAAGAAATCTAAAAGTTTTAGAGGTGTATACTCATTTTTGTGGCTCACTGTATATGTCTTTCCAAAGTACGATATTTTCTGTGCACTGCTATTCATAAAATCACTCCGAAGGCTTTGGAATGCAATAAAAGGACCTTGACAATATATATGTTCAGAGGATTTTCTTATTTATTCCTTTTCTCCCCCCCCCCTCCCCCACTACTTCACATACGCGCACCCACGTGGAAAACTGTGGTCCTGGGGAGGGAATCACGCAACTTTTAAATAGGCAATTAATGGTTTAAAATTGCAAATCGGGAAAATTATCCAGACAAAAATAAATTTTTGGTTATAGTTTTATACATGACAAGCCCAGGGGTGTGACTGGTAATTTTTAAACTTGTTCTTAACTAAGAGTTGTTAAATTAATTATAAAGCAGATTGTACATTACAGATACATTTATAAATTTATTACATCAATATAAATATGTATTTTATTTTTTTTATTTTGTAAAAATGTATTTTGTTTGTTTTCCTTCCATAAATTAAAAATTTTCTTAACTAATATTTTGTTTTCGATTTTTCAATATGCTCGCGCCCCCCTTGTAGAGTTGTCATGCCCCCTAGGGGGGTTGCGCGCCCCATAGTTTGAGAAACACTGGGTTAAGGTATGAGAAAATCTTAATTCAAAAACAGCGGGAGAGGTCGAAAAAATTCGGGTTCTACTGACCCATAACCAAACATCTAACCCAACACATAAGAACTTAAATTACCTAACCTAACCGCATAAGAAAACGATATAAGTGCTAAAAAGCTAATACCTAACCTAACCTCTCAACACCTTACCTAATTACTTGCCACCTTATCATATTATTTAACCACCTCAATTACAATCGTAACACCCGAATACCTAACAAATACATCGCTACCACGACTTGATTGGAAGTAGGATTACATCTTGTACAACTACAGTATTTACCGTTATATTTAGCTATTGTGTGAAGAAGCAATATGCGAGCAGCTGTAAAACACAAGCTGAACTGATCTGATGCCTGAATTCCGATGCAGATCATCGACCGTAATCCTTCATCAGTCAAGGATGATTATCCTGTGAACATTTTCATTAATTTGTTTCACCTTCAATGAATATTCTAAGAACGTGAGTGAAATATTCTGTACTTTTAAAACTGTGTGTTCAGTATTTTATTTATTTACTTACCATAAGATCTGGCGTATAGCGCGTACTTTGACGCACAAAATAAGATCGAAATTTAAGGACGCGTTATACGCCGGATATGAAAGTGAGAGGATTAACACTAGAACGTCCGGGATTTCGATTACCCTTAAGCATTCTCCGGTGTCATTTTGACACCCGCGATATAAAATATATAAAGTAATTGAGTAACTAAATAATTGCAGGATTGCAGTTCAACAGGGTTTAGTTTTAAGACTTTTCAGTATTATTTCATGTAATTATCGTATATGATGACCCTTTATATCATAAAAAACGGACGTTGACATTATGTTGCGCGAAGTTTGTTGGACCACTGCTTTGTCGCAAAATATGTTGAGTCACAAATCTGCCGGGAACATTACTATTATGCGGTTTTTATTTTGTGGCATATGATATATATACGTATATCAGGATTTACTGGAATATTATCAATTACATCTGCACTTTCTAAAGATTCTTCGCAGTCACTATCATTCAATATAATGTCTTCATCGGAATCTAAATTATAGCCAATTCATTCTCAGAAAGCTCTCTCAGAAATTAGCAATTTCATCAGGGGTTAGACCTTTTCTAAGAGCCATCGTTTCATGGTGCCTGCTCTGCGCTAAGTTCGAAAATTGACTGAATTTTTGTTTATGAGCAGATAAGGAAATACTATGTAACGAAACACTTGGACACAGCAATTTTAGCATAATTGATTCATTTCCCCAGTGAACTCAATAGCACTGTATTCAAGGTCAAAAAAATGTGCGACAGAACTTTCGGAAGTTTGTTCTACTAATACCTAGTATCTACTTAGTGGACTATATTTTGTTGAATGACAGCTTTTTTATAATGATAAATTGCCTTGGTATCGAAATGACACCAGCGGACGTTCTAGGTATATTTTGTTGGAAAATCACTCCGGATTAACCTAGAACCACAAAACTTCTTCTGCGTAATCTCCAGAGAAAATGATTAAGTCACACGAAAAAATTTCAAATTCGAGGAAAAATGCGGAAAGGATAACAAAGTAAACAGGCTCCGGTGTCAAATTGACACCGACGGACGTTTTAGTGTTAAAAATAAAAAAGAAAGATAAGAGCACAAAAAAAATTTTACCTACAAAGATCGAAATACTGTTAAAATTGTTATTTGAAAATTTTCCTTTCAACTCAAACGTTTCATGTTCGTTTCTTTTTTCAAATTTACTTTCGCTATCATGATTAATATGCATTATTTCAGCAGGTTCTTCCCTTGCTTGATCAGTTTCAGCTTCCTTCAATAGAGATCACAGATGCCCATTTCTTTTTTTATATATTCTGAGTCATACAACACAGCTATTAAAACCACTAATTTGTTTATAGGAGAAAAATGTAAGATGTTCATAGAAAATATTTTGGAAAAAAAGTGGTCACGAGGGGAACTCAGTCACCCCAATTACCTTAAGATTGTAAAAATCGTTTGCCGCTCCCAAAAAAGAGGGATATATGTGACAAATACATTTTGTTTCCACTGAAAACTGTCGAATAGGAGGATACTGTCAAAGCCATTGGTAACAAAAAAAACAGTTTTTATAGAATAAATGGTTTCATGAGCCTGGGGTGATTCTGTGCCCCTTAACTTTGCACTTTAAAGCAACACGAAAGCTACTAGCGAAGGACCACGTAATTTCAAACCACACTCAAGTAACGAGGACGAGATTGTGACATCAGAGCTGACACCCTAACTTCCACACCACACCATTAAGCCTCGACATACTTAACGCGCATCAACTCTTTTCGAACTCATATTATGTCAGCCATGAATTTGGAACCATGACCAATAGGTTACCGTGGTCACCAGGCATGATTAAAAAATATGAGGATTATCGGATGCAGTTACGGGAATTTTATGTCAGGCAAAAGTAAATAGTCACAAGTTCAGTATAACCACGTAAAAAATATTCAATTGAATTCTTTACTAAAAATTTCGTTGGAGAATCTTGTTTCTCGCTAACCTTTCCCAAGAAAAAAAAGTTGAACATTTTGCTTTGGGGAAATTTTAAATTTAAATATATTTCAACACAAAATTCTCAGGATTTACATATAAGGAATTTTCCCCTCCCATTTTTTTATAGGTTTTAAGTTAGTGTGATGTAAAGGAGACTATAATACAAACGAAAAAGAAGCATTTGAGGTATTTTCAGCTCACAAAACTTCTAATTCCCGTAAAATCTCGTATACAAAAGGTTTTGACGTATGCGATTTTTAACCTTCCATTCTTCTTCCGAGTCGCTTTTCTATTTTATAGATATTGATTGGCCGTGGGTAGCCAAGTAGTTAGAGCATCGGGCTCCAGACCGGAGGGCCTGAGTTCAATGCCCGATGCCCCCAAATACCCTCCGAATACAAAAGGAGTACGTGTTCGTTAAATTAATGGGTCCGAAAGTCTTGTGGGCGGTCGCAGCAGAAATCACGAGTGCAGGGGGCTGGAGAATATTTCCCTCCCCTCCAGTTCCATGCTCAAATTGTGGAGATATGTGGTGTCGCCATCTATCGTTAAGAAGTCCAACCTGCCTCACAGGCTCTGGCAACTTACAAACTTCCCATAAATATTTGAAGCCCAGTAGCTGAGTGGTAATGCAACGCGCTTCCACACCACAGGTCCGGGGTTCAAATCCCGAGCTGGGCAAGTTCGACTCATCTTCTCATCCCTTCAGTGGGTCGGTAAATGAGTACCAAATTTGCTTGGGAACTTAACACTGAGGGTTTTCGCGCGCGTCAGACTGACCACCTGATCGGAACATCTGCGCATGCACCTGGGGCCCAAGATCACGTATACTGATTTGGGCACAGTAGGCCTTGGATTACACCAATGAGTTAAGTTTACATTTTCAACTGAAAGTCCATTTGTATCAATGAGTGGAAGCGGAAACAAAATTAAAAAAATTGTTTATAGAAAAAATACGTAGTCATCCTGCCAAAAATTCGAAAATTACTATCATATGTTGGTTTATGTAGTATGTGATTTCAATAATATAGAGTACTTATAGGTAGCGATACAAAAAAAAATCGCGTTAAACATTTATATAAAAGTCTTAAATATACTTGAAAAATGAATTCAGAAAATATATGATCACTAAGTTATTACTGAAAGACAAAAATTATAAATAAAAGCATTTTCTCTAAATTTTAATATTACCAAGAATCGCATGATCAGTTTATACACTTTTGAAAGTATGAAATTAAATTAAAATTTATTATAAGTATTTGTTTTTTTTTACAGAAAAAATACAAAGTAAATAATTTTGGAAAAAGTATAAATTTCCAATGATTTTTTGATAGAATTTTCAACAACAGAAGAAATATTTCGTTAAGTTTAAATATTCTCCTTTCAATGTCACTCTCCTCTGTTTATTATCCTCTGCGGTTAACAACCCTCATGCAATTATTTCTTTTGCGATGCCAAAATCTAGCATTTTCCTTTCTCTATTTCTTCGTCTTTTACTCTAGCACGTACTTTGTTAGTATTTCTATTCGATAGATGGCAGCACCGAATGATAATATAAAGTCCCAGTTGTTCACGTGGGAAACTTCATTGATTTTTCCATCTGTGTGTGTGTTTCGGTCACTAACCTTCCATTTCAGATACTTTAGTTAATGAAAGGAATTTTTGTACCGTATTTTTACAAATTTCTTTGAAGAAGAAAAACTACAAGTAATTGCTAAAAATGTCTCAAAAAAAAATCTGAAACTCTAATCATACCTTCCATAATTTAAATGATTTTATGTCACCGTTTGTTGAATAAACTTTTATTCTATGTTAAAAGTTTATCTCCCTATTAGAATGAAAAATTTTTGAATTTCAGAATATATTTTGATATTTTTAGAAATTACTTGTAATCATTCTAGTTTTTTATAATATCTGAATATATTCTGAAATTAAAAAACATCTTCCATATTTCATATGATTTCATACCAAAGTTTATTTTTTGCTCTGAAAATTTGTTTGTTTTAAAAGTTTACCCACTTTTAATATTTTTTTTATCTAAGCTATATAACATTTTTTCCCCTTTGGATGTAAAATAAGGATAGAACATACATTAAATTTATCAATATCTCAAAACAAATGAAACAGTTATTAATTTCTTTCAAGGTTAAAAAAATAGAATATTTACTTTACGAATCAAGAAATCTTCATAATTACATTTAATAAAACAATAACAGTATAATCCGGAAGATGGCAGCACAAGTCAAGCACTATATTCGATTTTGACGCACCGAGTTAAAAAATAATCAAGCAAGAGACAGATGTTTGTTTTTAATTTCCGAAAATTGGATTTTTTTCCCCGATACTCTCTTCGCCACCAGGAGCACTAGGCGTGAGACTGCTTGTTAGTGTGCATGGTCCAAGTGAATTACTAGGCTACATGTTTCCATTTTTAATGTTATTTCTAAATTTCTTATATGGGTTCTACTTTCACAATTAATTCTATGGTAAGTCTACTTTTGAAAATAACGATGTATTCTAAACATTTGCTGCTCTCTAACGTGGTTTGTGAGTCATCAAACCGCTTCGTGTGTTGTTTTAATAAGTTCATTTCACTCTTTCTTTCTGGTATATTGAGAAGTAAACAGTTATTTTTTAGATGTAGTTTTTATATAAATAAATAGTTCTTATACGGTATTTCATATCTTTTACTTTTATATTCTATATGTTTTAATCTTTATTGTGTTATGTGCAATAACTTTTATTTTATACATTATTCCTGAAATATTTAATGTATAAATTTATGTGTGATTTTAATTAATATTATTTTAATAATACATCTGAATATCTTACCAGTAGTTTTTTGTTATATTTAGTGCTCAAAATGTTTTTTCTTTTATGTATATAAAATTATTTTTGTGTGAAAATTCGTAATTATAAGCTACTACTAGTACAATGATATGAATTTAAAAAAATTTTGGTTTTGAATATTCTTTAGTTTTTAATTGTTTTATTTTCGGTTTCATTTTTATCACAGATAATTTGTGATAGCTTACAAGTATTTTGATGCAACCTCTTAGATGTAGAAACATTTATAATTTTATTTCTTAAAACTTTGAAAACTTGAAAAATTATTCTGTTTATAAAATGTTTTTTCTTCTTACTATTATTTTAAATGAACACTTTGTAGTCATTTTATTTGCTTTCTAAAGCTGGTGCTGAACTGCTTAACTTGCAGGCAAATTGTTTTAAAAACTGAAACAAATTAATATGACATTAAAACTAGTTATGTTAAATTAAACATTTATTGCTGCGAAATTAAAAGTTTGTTCTGACATATGTAATGTAAATTAGTAACATCTGATGAATATTAATTTATGTTTTTTTAATGTTTATAAGGAGTAAAATTAATGGTGTCTGAAATAATGTGATACAAAAATGTCTTATTGTTAATACATTAGGAAAAAATATGTATTTTGACTTTCTATCTATCAATTTATTTTCTTATGCTAAGAATTTGAAATCAAACATATATTTGTTATGTTTGAAAATCATATTCAAAATTATTTTACATTTTTATTTGTGATTTAATTATTCTGGAATTTTAAATTTATCATTACATTACATAAATTGCAAATCACACAATAGTTTTTATGTGTATTGTTTATTTAAAGTTATAACTTTTGTTAAACTAAAAAGTGTTATTCAAAAAACAACTAGAAACTTTTATAATTTGGACGGTTTCATTATTGAATTTTTTCCAAAATGGTACATGAAATATCATAATTAGAAATCATTCAGAATTTATGACAGCAAATTCATTCAGTTGCTTGTTGCAAATATATGGTGATAATAATAACTAAAGAACCAATTTCTCTCAGGTTTATTAGTTATATTAATAAGTAGATATTTTTAAATCATTCAAAGTCTTTAAGTTAAAAACTTGAAAAGAAATATATCTTAGCATTTGAATATATTTTACTTTACTTTTTAAAAATTATTAATATATCAGTTTGTATGCTATAGAAATCAAATTATGAAACTGGAGCTAAAAGAGTTTTAAAGTAAACTGCAATATAACTTTTGTCAGTTTCAAATTGACAAAAAGTATACTATCTTGGTTTTTATAGTATTTTTGTGATATATTGTTTCCTTCACAACACAAATGTCATAAGATTAATAAATGTGCAACAATATTTGAAGGTATGTTAATTGAATTTTGTTTATGCTTTCTAGGCACAAGTATTATGGCAGAATATATGGATGGCAAAGAGGAATCTGTTGAGACTAAGAATTCTATTTCTCCTCCTCAGGTATATCCATATTTTATTTGTCATTTTATTAAAATTATAAAAATTAATTTTCAGAAAAATATTTTATATATCTGTTATTAAATCATGGTACATGACCTTGAAATTGACCATGAATCTTTATACATTGACAACAAAAATATTGCTGGTGTGGAAAAAAAATTCACCAATTAGCTATAAATTTATTTTTGAAAAATATAACATATATGTTTTATACAATGTATTCTTTAATCCTATAGAATTGACTCTATTATATGTTTTATTATTTTCAAAACAAGTTGTCGAATTGCATAATCATGATCATTTTAACAAAGAATCAGTGTTTCTTGACTTTTAAAAAATAATTAATTTCTTTATAGACTCATTAAAAATGTATTCAATGTTAAAGCAACTTTAATTAATGTAAATATTTATTTTGATTTTTTTTTCAGTAATTAAATTTTATTTACTTTAAATGTCAGTAAAACTATAGTCCACTTTTAAATAATGTGACATCTGTAGTGAAATTTGTTGTTGTAGATATTTTTTCTGTATATTTAATATTTCAGTCAGGACATTTTAATATAATATTTTTATTGATGGTTTACATTTATTAATAACCAATTTTTCCCCAAAATGATATTTGTATGATTCTTGTTTATAACGCAATATTTTAAAAAATTTCACTTTCATTCATTAATTGATCGAAGTAAATACTTTTTTTTATCAAAGTCTAATGATGACATTTAAATATTTTCTGTTATTTAAAATATACTTATTAATTGAGAAAAACAGTTGCACAACTAGTTCATCATGGAATAGATACATTTCAGTTGTGCTGCGTTGTAATGTCATGGGGCACATGAATATCTGAATTTAAGTATGATAAATTTATAATTGCAATTGTTGATTAGGTTAAAATTACAATTGGTCAAAGTAATGCATTTTGCTTAAAAAATGCTATCTAGAGAGCTTTATAAGGAAAGCTTGCATATTATATTCATTTACAAGTTTTTTTGAAAGCACTGGCATAGGTAGTCCTGAGTGGGCCATGTATCAAAATTCCTTCGGGGCCCCTTTTGGAAATGGAAGCTTTGTAAGTGGAACTTTACAATTTTGTACTTACACATGCTGGGGCCCTTATTGCTTGGGAGCCCCATATAATTAATACTGTAATAGCTATGCCTCTGTTTGAAAGGTTTCATAGTACATAACTTTAATCATCCATTCTCTGAAATGTGACATCCAGGCTCCTATTAGAATCTTTTCAATGCTCATAAAAAGATGTAATTTTACTTCAGTATTCTCACTCAGAGTTACTTCCTTTCTTTCTTTGCAACCAATTTCCTGATTTCATTTCTGGTAGTGCGATTCTGATTGTTTCTGGTGACTGCAGTAGCCCAAGGCCTAACATTCAATATGGCTCTGTTTTTTCTATTATGACGAAAATTTCTGCTGTACAGGGAAGGGGGATCCGTAAAGTATACTTAACCTTAATTTTTTGGTCCTAATTCAGCAACAGCTTTAGAAAGGCCGCGGTGGCCGAGTGGTCTAGGCATCGGATCATGGCTAGCGTGTCATGAGTTCGATCCTAGTACCACTAAAGATCCGCTGTGTAGGAGAGCGATGCACGTTAAATCTGTCGAGAGCTCAAACGTCCTCCCGTTGGTGTGGTAGTTAGGAGAGGGGGTGTCAGCTCAGGTGTCGTCCGCGTCACTTGACCATGGTTCAAAATTACGCGGACCGTCGCCAAAAGCCCTCGTGTTGCTAATCAGTGCGACGTTAATATTCTCTCACTCTCACCAACAGCTTTAGAAATCATAATAGGTCTCCATTTTAGTCCATTGACTCTTTTGGTTTCTTCCATTTTAAAGTTCTATCTCTGTTTCCTACTATACATTCGTTTATTTAAATCTTGTTCAATATACATTTTCACCATTTTTTTTATAGTTATGTGTCTTAAAATCTGGTTTCTATCTTCTGGCTTTGTTAGTTGGATAGTTTAGTCTTGTTATTTTTTCAATTTATTATACTATATATATATATTCTTATATACTCTTTAAATACTATTTTAATTTGAATACTATCATGATATGCATTGTGAATAACTCTTTATTTGTGTTTTCCAGGTTGCAAAGCGGTCTAACATAAGAGTAGGCACCAATGTACCTTACATTCATGATTCCATCCGTGGTCGTGGCAGTTCCTTGACACATCCAGAGTACTCTCATTTACATTTATCACAAAGGCAACAGTACTTGTATAATTCTCCTTATCATATCCCCTTGATAGAAGAATCTGCCCCCATCCTTGAAAATACTATCTATGAAGCAGATAGACCTGGAACTCCTGCATTAGGCGATGAAGGAAACTTAATTGTTGATGATGCTCCTTCAAGACTGTATAGAAATTCTTTAGGTGATGATGATAGTACTTACGAGGAGAGTGCCAGATATCATAGAGATAACTATACTATAGATAGACATTTATCTGGTATGTACTGCTTTTGTATTTTAGAATACTCTCTTACTTTATATTATTATTATTAACTGATGACTCTGATTTCTAAAAGAAAAATCTAGGTATGCATGAATCTACCGATTGCTAGAGCCAAAAAATATATAATATGATCAATAGGGGTAATTTGCATGCACGTAAATCTGTGAAAATGTATCAGAAGAAAAATTAGGATTTTTCATGAGTCTTGTACTTCTCGTGCAACATTAGAAATTTATGCTTTGAGAAATCTCCTTTCCCTTCAAAAAATCTCCCCCCTCCCGCCCCCTTCTTTTTTAGTCAAATTAATGTAATAGAAAAATTAAAGTTTCTAGGAATCTTTCATGCCCACTTCAAATAATCCCTTTTCTGCACAGTTGAATCTAGTATAAAAATTAAAGCTGGGATATGTGTACAGAAGGGGAAAATAATATTCATGGATTTTAATTATTTTTCATTTATTTCATATTTAAATTATTGAAAAACATACATCCAGATTCTTAAGGTATTATTTAGAATCAGATATTTTTTATAATTAAATCCCATCAGTATAAAAGTTGTCTGATTGGTATAAGTACTAAATAATGTGGGTCTGGTATGCGTAATAGATTTTGTAATGGTAAATTCAAAATTTACTCATTCTGTGTAAAGGACTTTAAGTCATAGGGTCTATCTAGGCATGGTTTAGGGGCACAGTAGTTAGGAGGTAAGAAAGAAATAACTAACCAAAGATTTACTGTTACAGTGTTTTTCAATTATAGAATTTTCAATTTTATGTTAAATTATTTTGCAAAAAAAATAATATAGAGTCAATAATTAATTGAACATTATAAATTAACCTTTTTCAGTAGAGGGCATGCAAACTCAGTTTTTTGGACATGGGTATAGAAAAACTGCCCTTGGTATGAAATAAGATGTTAAATTTTCTCATTTTGGGAGTCATGTTTTTGTATTTTTCAATTAAATATATATACTTAAAATGGTGAATATTCATTGAACTTGTTAAAGAATATAGAATTTTGTTTGAAAATAGAGGTGATTCATTTTCTATAAATTACTGTTTATTTTTAAAAAGAGGTAATACTAAAATTTGATTTCACTATAAATTATCTTAAATTTTTTGACTGGAAAAAAAAATATCAAAAAACTGCTTTGCTATTTTTTAATAATTATGCTGTTCATGGAATAGAAAATTAATCTTAAAATATAATATAGTATGGAAACAAAAGTTTTCCAACTGTGAAAATGACTTTCCAATTTTTCACTTATAAAAATTGTTTGTTTGTTTTTAAATTCAGTTAGTCTTAACAAAATGGTAGATGGTTATGTTTTTGTTGAGATTTGTAATTAGTTTTGCTCAAAAATGTTCCTGGGGAAACCTTGAACTAAATTTTTTTTAAAAACTTGTTTTTAGTATAAATAAAATAGTTAAATGCATCTAAGAAAATAATTTTTACCTCTCTCTTTGGATGAACTCTTTATCCTCCTTTTTTGATATCCATTAAATCAGGAATATATTTTAAATAATAAAAAACCTGAATTTTGAAAATAAAAATCTTATTTTGTAAAAATCACTGCAGTATGAGCTTTATATTATCATTTACCCAAGTTTTATTATTATCAAAAAAATTTATTTTGATTACCCTAAAAGTTCGTGCTATTTCTCTTATTTCGTATATTTATAAAAATTTCTGAAATGAATCCTAATTTAAATGGAGGGGGGGGGAGAATTTTGCATAGTGTAATTAATTTGTGTAAATGGTAGACAAATTCCGTTGTAGAAAGGGACAAAACGTTAGCATTAATTTGAAAACATATAGTCAACACAAACAATTTGTCTTGCATATGCAAATTATCAAGTAGGAAAATGATAAAGCAGTAATTTTCTATTTGTGTCAAGTAAAGATGACTTCATTTCTCTTTACTCTTCCTCCCACAACTCCCAAAAGGAGCATCATTTTTCAAAGCCAAAGAACTTGTTCTTCAAATTAAAACAAGAGAGACATTTTAATTTATTACATTTCTTACATCTGGACATTTAATTTAATTTATTTGTACGCAGATAAAAACATCATAATCTCAAGAATTTGTGTTATTTTTTTTTAAAAAAATGTATATATTATTCGTTTTTTAACGTAACCCCAAAGGTTTTCTAAAAAATTTTCGAAAATGTTGCTTAAAACTTAAATTTTTATTACTTTTGGAAAGTAGGCATATAAGTTAAGAATAACAAGATTTCAATTATATCGAATTTAACATTTTTCTCAGAATTGATAGATGACCCACAACTTTAGAATTAAATAAGTTGTGAAACTGTTAGATGAATTAACTTAGATTGTTAATTAATTAACTCAGAGTTTGTTAATTGACTAACTAAGGATGATTCATTCAATCAGATTGTTAATTAATTAACTAAGAACGTTGGTTGAAATTTTTTTATATCTCCTATGAAGGGAAGGGGGGGGGGTAATATTTTATAGTATGTAATTATTAAGTACTTTTTACAAATTAAACTCTAATGATGCCTGTAGAAAAATAAATAAAATTAACAACTTTCTTTCTTTTTTTGTTTTGTTTTTGTAAAAGCTTCTTTAAATTCAGTTTCTTTTGTCTGCGAATATGATGTTATGTGTTATAAAGAAGAATTCTGATGATATTTTGGTATTATTCAATGGGCGTAACGTACCCCCCCCCCTTCCCCAGGACGGTTCCCAGGATTCTAGGGAACCCCAAAACCTGACTTTGCAGGAGGCCCTAATATTCTCCGTTACGACACTTGTATTATTCATTCGTACATTTTGGTATGTTTAAATAAAATGTTCAATGTGATGTTGTCGTCTAAAGAGTTTTAAAAATTATTAAATATATATTCAATCCTTTTTCTGCCGAATAAAAGTTACACTATTCGCTCCCCAATACCACCGTTTTTTCCCCTCATGTTTAGGAATGCGGTGTGTTGTGGGGAAAGAAAAGGCACAACTTCACAAATCTTTCTCTAAAATAAGTAAATTCATCGCTAACACTTTCAAGGTCATTTTATTGCATTTCAAAGCTTTCGGAATAGTTTTACTGATAGCAGCGCAAACAAAAGTATCGTTTTTCGGAAAAACGTATATATACGGCCGGGGCACTTAACGTACCGGTTGAACGAGACGGATATATACGAAAACGGCAGCTAAGGGGTTAAATTGTTGTTGTTTTTTTGGTTTTTTTTAAAAACATTTTAAAATATTGTGTTCTCAAATCGAAACAGTAAAATCTCTCTCTCTCGGTTCTAATGATAATTACTTTTTGTTTTCAAAAAAAAATACTCGATAATACAGCTTATAGATTGGGTTACAGCTTTGTTAATTGTGTTGTATTAAGAACCTGTGTATTAATTTATTCGAATACTGGCTGCTTCTAATTCAGTTTGAATTATGTCTGTAAAATCGTGCAGACAGTAATCTGAATAAATAAGGAATGAAATAGAAAGATAAGTAGATATCGGTGTTACCCGCATTACAATTATGTAATGAATAAAGAACAGTGTGGGTCAGCAAATCATTATTAACCTACTTTGAGGACAACCGTCGCCATGCTCATAATTAATTTTCATCGAGTGTGAATTGTTTTTACAAGGAGATTATATGCTTAACTGATTTATGTTGACTTTTATGGTGAACGTCCGTTTTCTTGGCTACTGTCGTTCAGCTTAACGCAATGATAATTTTTAATGGTTTTAATACGATGGCAATAAAATTTGAGGAAGTTTTTCTTTTCTGTGGAAAATATTCTGTTGCAGTTTCTAAGATGTTGCCAAGTGGCAGAATCGATTCCTATAAATAGTGATCTCAAAAGTTTTATTTTATGTTATTAAGCTGTCTTAAGATTTGTATATTGTGTTTGTCGCTGTGGATAATTACAATAATGCAATGGAAGAGTTAAATTATTTGGATATTTTAAATTGTAATCCACTCATTGTTAAACGTTTGAAATGTGACCAAAAGATTCTGTTTATTCTAAGAATAATATGTACTAGTTGTATGTTAGATTCTAATCCGATTTTTTTTAAAAAAATTATTAGATTTTTATTGTTTAAGGTACCCGACTATACGTGCGGAAACGTGATTTTGAAAAAGCGTATCAATGAATAATTTTTTTTTAATATTTAGTGTCTCTTGGATTAGAATATACATTTTTATTTGTTTTAAGAATATTACAAAATGAATTATTTAAATGCAGTTTTTTGACTAAAAATGGAGACGGGAAATGATATATTTTCAAAACATACTGCTTTTAAGAAAAATGCTTCTCCGATAATATCGTGTGTATACAAAGTAAGGACTTCTATACGGGGGCTGAACTAGGAATTTTGAAAAAATTCACAATGTTTTCAGAGTTACGATTATTTGAAATAATAAACGAGGGTTTTTTTTGGTAAAATTTATCTTCTCTGAAATTTTTAAATATGAATAAATCCACTTCTAAATTATGTATTTCATAAATCCTTGTATAGACTCAATACAGAGTGTCACATACTCAATGTCGTAGTTATATATAAGCAAAATATTATTACTTAAGCACTTTTGTGTCATAATTGGGAAATGTTTTGAAAATATTTCATTTTTTGACAAAAAATTGCATTTAAGTAGTTTTTCTTGAAATAATATTCAGAAAACAATTTTATATGTGTCCAATACAACTGACACTAAATATCAAAATAATTATCCGTTTATATGTTTTTTCGAAATCACGGTTCCGAACGTAGTCGGTCACCTTAAAGTATCCGACTATCCAAAAATTGTGAATTCTGCCACAAATTGACAATTTTTTTTATGATTTTATTTTATAGAGCATCTTATTAGCTTTATAAAAATACCAAGTTTTGTATTTTCTGTTTGCTAGAACAAAAACTACAAGTGTTTTAGTATAAGCAGATGCCATTACTTTAAGCAAGATGTCATACTTTAAAACGCGTTTTAGTCGAAATGTGTTTATTTTAAATGCTCAAATGAGGACAGCGATTGCACAAAAAAGTTTTGAAAATAATTAACTGAAATATTTTGTGTATGATCTGTGTAATAGAAGTGTTTTAAACCTTCAGATTTATCAATCACTTTTATCACAAAATTTACAGTCCCTTATGTGAATATAATCACTTATGTTAAGCAATTTCATATAATAACTAAGATAAAGGGCTCTAGTTTTTGTAAAAAACAAAATATCTCTTATCCTGAAGGTCATTTCAAAAATGAATAAGATAGCAACACATCAGAATTAAAAATTTGTTCACAAAATTTGGTACAGAATGGGTCCCGTTTATGTTATTTTTTGCAAATTTTTACCCATTTTTTCCCTTTTTAGTAATAATAATTTCCTTTTATCTTTTTAATTTTAGCCTATTTTTCTTAAAAATGTACTAAAAAAATCTAAAAGTCACTAAAAAATCCCCATATTTTCATTTTTTTTTTAAAGTTTTTGCAAGTAGTCGGATACTTTAAGAGAATATCTGTCATTTTTATTTTAGATTCCAGTCAGTTTTTTTTTTTAAAAAATGCTTTCTTATTAGATTTTTATTACTTAAATTATTTATATAAACTGTACAACAAGGGTGTCGAACTCAAAGGCTAACTTGGGCCAAATAAACAAAGTTGAACTTTAGGTGAGCCGCAAAAAAATCAATATTAATAGAAACGTGGGGACACTATTTACCTTATCGTGATATATTCAAAATAAATATCCGCATTTTGTTTAATAACAGCAGGGGGAAAAAAGAAAAACTAAAAAAATGTTTAGCGAATTCTATATCTCATTTTTATTCTGAGTCGGTTTGTAATTTTTTTTTATTATTGTGGGCCACAAAAATGTTCGCGGCCAGTTTGACACCCCTGCTGTACCAACTAAAAATTCTTGGTTAAGAATAAGAAAAAAATGCGTTAGAAGAGATTGAAAGTTTTTTCCTCTTAAAGAATTAATTAGATCTATAATATGTATTCTATTCAAGAATTTAAATCAAATCTCAAGGGCTATATTTGTTATACTAGTTTTCTTTCTATGGTATACAAGGATTTGTGATAAATTCTTTATCATTCTTAGCAAATTATAATAAACCGTTAAACAAATTTAACTTTGTTAAAGGATCTAAAAGTAAATATATATTCTTAAAGTCATATTTGTTCACACTTCGTTACTCTCATTTATACAGCTGTATTGTTTGCTGAAATGCTAGTGTGTTATTATTTCGTGTTTCTTCTGTTTAATCATAATGTATTCAAATTAGCACCAATCATAATGTATTCAAAGTAGCACCTATTTCTTTGCATATGGGATAGATATTTTTTCATCCTTCCGTTGCCCCTCAGGGGGCTCACCTTCTTTAGGTGAGTACGGGTGTCACAATCCCGAGGTGCCCTAGTGATCTTTTCCTTTTCCCACGGGGTTTACTGTCTTTGGTAAACATGGGCTTCAAGAACCCGGGGTACCCTAGTGAACCTTCTCTATTTTCGACCCTCTTTCTTGTCATTCAATTCATTCTTTCTTTCTCTTCCCGTCTAGACCACAGATATTAAAACAAATGTTTGGCGCAGTATAGCCGAAATCGGCTCTTGCGCCAATAAACCCCAAAATCAATCATCCTTCCTTTGAAAAATGTTTTTGATAATTATATATTTTCTTGAAATACCGTCGACTAATTTTAAAATAATTCTGTTTCTGTGTAGCCATATCCTTTAAATTGTCATTTTCTCTTGGCGTGTTTACTATGTTAATGTTTTTTTTTATTTACAATTAGCTTATGATGATGATTGTTTAATACCGTTGTTCTTATTTTATCAGTTCGCTGATAAATATTGAATATTCTAGCGAGTATTTATTACATTAAAATATCACTAAGATTTAGTCATTGAATATCAAAGTAAAAATAAGTTTTAAAAAAATGGTTTGAATTATTCTTCGCATATATAAATGAGGGGACCCTCCCATTAAATTTATTGGTTAATCAATATTAAATGTAATTAGCATATGGGAAGTTGGGAAAAAAAATGAACAAAAAATCAAATTTATCAAATCTAACGATTACATTTGCATCTGTTTGTAATCCTGTAGGTAAATTAAATTTATAAATCTAAATTGCATTTGTGGTAGTTACATTTTATCGAAAATCCATCCTTAAGTTCTTATCTAGCCTTTAATGTTGTTTACAAAAATAAAATCCTAAGAAGACGCCCCAAAATAAAAAATAGTAATAAAAATCTCCGAGCTATCTTGGCTATTTTTTCGCTGAGGGCTCCACGTAAAATTGTTTTCCTCTGTGAGTTACGCTTTTTGCGGTGAAATGTCTTTTACAGTGGTTGAGCTTAATGAAATTGATACGTGGCACTGTGCCAAATACTCTCTATGGCACTTACGTGCTAGTGATAATTATGATAGTGCTTTCCTTCACTGGATGTTGCATTACAGGCACTCCCCTTTTAAATTAATGTCATTCTTTATCATTTACTAGCCGTTCCGAATGCATTTGTTAGTTAAGGAATGGAGCCATTTTTTTTATTGCTTTCTATATATGTTATGTATATTTCTGAAATAAATGCTGGTATTTTATTTTAATTTCGAATTGTTTTTTTGTTTTTGAATTTATGGTTTGTTTTTAAGTTAATTATATGCAACTAAGGTTCAGTATTAACAGATCAGTAAACTCATTTATTGCTTTCTGCTACGATGTTTGATAAACAAATGTTTCAATATACAAGTAAATTAATCGGTATAGTTTAATGTGTCTTAGTTAAAATATATTTATCGTTATCTTTTGGTTTAAATTCAATAAAATGTGTTAGCAATCTGTAAAAAAAAGAAAGAATGAAAAAGAAACACGATTTTTAATTTCATGTATGTTAAATAAAAAGAAAATTTAATTTATGATACCTTTCAAATTTGCTTTTTATTTAAAGATTTATCTATACTATTTCGATTCGAAATGTTAAAATATTAAATCATTTTAATTAGTTATTAATGTATGTATTTTTTACATAACTGTTGAATATTTTCTTTTTTTTCTCTATTAATATTTTCAATGTAGCAGTACTGAAGATGTTTAAATTACTTCTGGATATTAATGTTGAACGATATTCTAATGTGTGTTTTAATGAAGAGTGATATTGAGTTTTATATTCTTAATATTAACTACTTTATTTTAAAAATAAATTATAATTTTAAAAAAACTAAAAAAAACCTTACAGTTAATTGAACTAAGTTGTAATTTAATCTTTTAGTCGCCAAATCTGAAATTAGACGTCAAATTATACTATCACCCGGATGGTGCTCAAAGCTGCGGCTACAGGCGTACATCTAGCCCTTTGCCGCGATGAATTTCGTGGGCCTCGATCTGACACCGTCAGAAGGGTGGTATCAGCAACAACAAATGTTTTTAAAAATTTCAAAGGACTTTTTACAAGTTTTTTTCAATAAAAGTTCTGTTTTATTTAATTTATGATTATGTATTTATTTATGATTAGCAATGAGTATTGCTTACAATTAAAATCCTTAATATTGATTTGCGAAAATTTTGAATAACTAGATTTTTATGTTATAAAATACCATCATTTTCAAAATTAGCATGTATGATTATTATTGCCCTGGTCCTCTTTGCCTTTTTATTTTTATCAATTTGTCTTATAAGTATCTTCTTTCTGTAATGCAAAAGTAATTTTTTTATGATTATCTTATGTTGGTGCTAAGGTAATAGATTGTGCTGTTTCAACAGCTGTATTGTGCAATTGTATCCCCGGTAGTGCGGGGGAGTTGTGTGTTTCAGAGGAGCGTTTGAGAGAGATTCTGAGTAGAGTTCGTGAGGTTGTAATAAGGTTTGAGTTTGCTTAGTAATGTATAATGTGTGAATAGTTAGTAGTTGTAAATAAAGTTTGCCATTTGTTTTTAGAGAGTGATAGTTAATTCTAGATAGATAGTACCGTCATTAAAGTTGGATTATTTTGGTTAACATACAATAATAGTTCTCATATATATTAGGGCTGCGGTAGCCAAGTGGTCAAGGTATAGGATCATGGCAGGCATGTCATGATTCGAGCCCAGTGCCACTAAAGACCCGCCGTGTAGGGGAGCGATGCACGTTAAATCTGACGAGAGCTCAAACGTACTCCCGTTGGTATGGTGTTTAGGAGAGGGGGTGCCAGCTCAGGTGTCGTCCTCGTCACTTGACCATGGTTCAAAATTACGAGGTAATGTCGCCAAAAGCCCTCGACAGTGCGACGTTAATATTCAATCAATCACATATATATTAGTTCAGGGACATCTGAAGGCATGGGCCCGGGCCTAGGGCTTCGGCCACAATCGGGGCCTCGTGTAGTTCTCGACTCAGCCCTAATAAGACCATGATTCGAATTATTTAAACGGTCAAATGTTTTTTTCCGGTTGTATTTTCCGAAAAACTGGGAATTTCGGTATGATATGTCAACTGGCTACATATGATGACCATCGTCCATGTATATAGGCCTAGGCCTACCACCATGCACAATCATTACCCCTTCAGCCAAAATGTGGCAGTTGGTCGAGCCGGTTTGTGCGATTGTAAGTCATGCACATTTATTTGTACCGGGTTATTGTTAGTACGAATATTTGACAAAATATGCTACTATGTGCTGTCTACATTTAAGGGTCATAGGTGGGACCCACATTTGGGTAAGGACCCAGGGCCTACTTTTGTGTAGGGGCCCAGTGCTTCAAGAAGTCTTAAGACGTCCCTGTATTAGTTTGAGGTCCGGGACCTTTTTTAAAAGTAAACCCCCCCTGTGATTCTTTTAAGTCGACGGTATTTAAGCATATATTTTATCAAATTCTTATACTAACGGTAATCCGTTGCAAACAAATGTGCTTGACTCACGAACTCATAAACATAGGCGCAAACCGACTCGACTGAGTGCCCCCTTCCGACTAAATGATTAATGATGGTGCATGGGGGTAGGCCTAGTCACGGACACGACATAATTATCCGGTCTTTTCACGGTTACCAGTTGGCATCTGTTCACGGTTCCCATTTTTTTTTCTTTTGGAACATATATTCGAGAATAATATTTAACGATTAAAATTATTCGGTTCATGATCGTATCGAAGCGGGAGCGAGACGAGGTACCCCTTCCCCATCCGAGGCCGAAGACATTTGCCTGTGCCTTAAATGTTCTTGATTAGATTTCCTCTTTGTTTGCATCAATTCAAATCATAGTATTATCATTCAGTATTTAATTTTATCCAATAAAATAAACAAATAAAATCCTGCAATTCAAGCTCAGTATCCGATTCATTCTAAGGCTAGTACATTTGACCTTATTCAATCTGTTACGTATAAGGATCGGTTTCCTCAAAATTTTATGGTCAATTACCCAGCCTATATCTTTCGACTTAGTTAAAGGCAGTGACTGAGTGTACAACCTTGAAACTTTCAAAAGGCGCTTTTCCTTTATACCATCTAAGGTTTCACCTCCAAGCTGACCTTGCAAATAACCCCATCCTCATTAGCGAAGCTTCCCACTTCAAACTAAGCGCAACCGATTCTGGTTCTTCAAACATTCTTTTCTTTCTTGCGCCCTCTGACCTGGCTGAAGACCTTCACCGAGTGCGGCACATCCTTCGCGGTCAGCCAGATGAAAACTGTAAACACTCTCCGAATATCAGGTGTATAAATAGAGTTGCGCAACCAGGTGCAGCTGTGGATGTGACCGCTTGACGCATCTTCCCTAATCCAAGAGGAATCTTTTTTGGAATTCCACCACATGCACGGTTCACTTGCAAGATTCTTAAAATAGAGGAACCAGGAAGATACACTGTTGATGGTGTATACATCTTTCTTAGCCTGTCAGCGGGTCAAAGGTAACAGTGGATCTGGTTGACTTCAAGAACGGTGGAGTGGCTTATAGAAGCGTCACACTGATACTCTGAGTGCTTTTCTTTCGTTACTCGGGTTTTATGGTTCTGACAGAGTGGATGGGAAATTTTTTACATGTGTCAGGCCCATGTAGTTTTAACTTCTTTTTTATCCCTTAAAGTACTTTTTTATTGAATGTGTTCACTTTTCTATCACAGTAAAATACGTTTAACGCGAAAACGCTTAAGATGAAATATTGGTTAACACGAAATAATACAACGGTCCCAACGAGCTGCTATGAATTCTCATGCATTTTTTCTCTTAAAACAAAACGAAAATCGCTTAACACAAAGATTTCTTTAGTTGGATTGAACAAAATACGGAAAACGGTGGCGTGGCAGGAGCAGACACATAACATTTCGTGGGCTGAGCGGACACATTTTCCCCCCATCTTAGAACAGATTCGATTACCGAATTACAAGGATAAATACATTTTTGCCAATCAAATTTAATTACTTGTATTAAATTGTTAAGATGTTATAGTGCGAATACATTTTAAACATAGAGAAATGTTATAGAAATAAAAACTTTCAGAGAAATATTCAAAAATTAATAGTAAGTAACAATATAATGAAAGGTATGAACGAATTTCAGGCATTTTGCGGAAAACTGTATTTTAGAGTCAAATAAATATTAGAACAGGTGCAGTTGCCATACAATTAATTAGTTTCATGAAAGGAAGTAAAAATAAATACTAGAAGTAAAATAGGCAAGATGCAAGGTTAGTTAGTATTTATTTACTTGTATTTATTTTTCTTTTATCTACTTGCATCTTGCGTATTTTACTGGTGAGTATTATTGGTGAAATTTAAATTAAAATGCTAGTAGAAAGCTACTTAAATATTTTATGTGCACACTCGGAAAAAAAGCGGGATTTTCTTATAAATTCTAATGTATTATACGAATTTAGATGTTTTAAATTGAATATAATGCATTTTGTTTGACAAAGTTATTCTAGAAAGAATTACAGCATTAAATTATCCAACCTTTGCCTCAATGTGTTCTTATACTGATATCATGTATTAATTAATAGTGTTGTTATTTTATTACTTCATAGCCGTTACCCTCCCTCTCTTCGCTGTGTATTTTATGATGTTGTATGATTGTATATTTTTTAAAATTATTGTGATATCTAAATCCAAAAATAAAACTTTCGAGGGACTGGACCTGAATTATATAAAAAAGCGGAAGTATACATTTATCTTTTTGCCCTCGCAAATCCTACTTGGGAGTCGATTTTCTCAAAACCCATTTTTACTGTCTTAACATAAGAAACATGCCCGCCTAATTTCAAGTCTGTTGGTCTTCTAGTTCTGATTATTTCGTGCTGAGTGTGTTTGAGTCGCTTTTTTCCTACGTATTTAAAGATTTGGAAGGGAAAAAACAGCCATTTTCTCAAATTATTTCGTGGTTGTTGTTTTTTTAAATTTTTGGTGTCTTTTTTTATTTCTTTTTTTGCAACTTCAGAGCCTTTATTTTTATTCTATAATATATTGTATGTGATTTAGGATAAATATATATAACGTTGTAAGTAACTTAATATGTTTTAATATGTAAATACTTAGTTAAAAATAATGTTAATCTTTTAATTTAGGAAACCATTCGTATATTTAGAATACTGTTACTGATATGATTATATGGGATAAACTAGGACATAAAATATTTCATTAAAATATTGATCATTAAAAGAATAAAGCCATATTTATTTATATTTTGGATATTGTTATTATAAGAATATAACTTTAAAAAAAGGAACGAAATATATACCTTCAAAATAACTGACAATTTCTCAATCGTATTCAACCTGTGCATTCAAATTTCTCTACTTTGACGTTGACAGCGCGTGAAGCAAAATTACTTGTCTGTCGAATACAACATGAAGTTAAAAAAATATAATTGTTTCAGTTAGATTCTATTTGTTGAATCAGTTATATTATCGTGCTTAAGTTCGAAAAATAATTTCAAATTTAAGAGAAATCATTAATCATTTGACTAACCAACCACTAGCAATCCACCATCTACAAAAATTCTTCGTCGTCGTGCCTTGCATTATAGAACGAAAACAGTGTGCGTGGGTAAATAAACAACGTTGGCAGCATCTCTGGCATGGAATTCGTAAATCAAAATCGGTGGAGTATGACGAAAAGCATAAATTACCGATGACTCATCTGGCTTTGTTCGCGGGCGTGTTACAACCAGTGTCTGTGAGTGTGGCATTTTTTTCCTTTTCTTTGAGGCCATTGTTGGCGAGGAGGCTGATTTGAATGTTTTCAACTCCCAATTTCAAGGTCGTTGAATTGTTCTGATGGCATCTCTTCCTGCTTTTTAGCTGCCGGGGTTTCTGTTTCACGGGAATAATTTGGCAATTTACTTTCGTTATGTTCTACCATTTGCTGCCAATCACGCCAATTTGGCTATAGAGGAATATACGAAATTATGCTGTCACTTTATGATGCTGTGGGAGGAAGTGTCCACATTTGCGAGTACTTTGAGAAGAATTTTGGTTTCGGAATGAAGCTTCTTTTTAAAAAAATGTTTTGATTGGCTTGTTTTGCAATTTCTGAGTAGTTTAGCGTGTGTTTTACTGAGGAATATCTCGAAGGACTTTTACCTTTTATGGTGAATAGTTTTAGAACTGTTTCAAAAATATGGGAAAAGGCTGAGAAATTTTTTTTAAATGTATAATAAGTTCTGTGAAAGCTAAGTAAATAAATATAAATGAAATTCAGTGAATTAAATATTTCGTGACGTGAATTGACGTAAAAGAATCTTCTGTTTTATTTAAATATTACGACTACATTTTTTAAAATTGGAAATGAAGCATAGAACTTACATTAAAAACATGGCTGTTGCATCCTTTATGATAGAAATTTTTCTTAAATTGTTAGGGTTTTTTCTTGTTTATAATTTTAACCAAAAATAACCACAAAATAAAAATTGTATCACTTTTCTTAAAAATACATGTAACGCATCATTCTTTTATGTTCCTTCTCATTTTTATATTCTGAATATTTATTCTTATCTTATGTGTGATATTTATCTTTTTTATGACCCTTTTTATAGATTTTTTTTCAAACTTAATTTTAACTTCTGTTTATATTAGTTTGTGGCAACTATTTTCTTAGTCCTACCAATTTCATTTTGTACTATTGCAATAAGATTTATTTCCTTTAAAAATATTGTAAAATACCACTATAAAAAGAACATTTTTTATCGCCGATGGCAACGAAAAGAAAAAAACTGAAACGAGAACCGAAACTGAAACTTGAAGATAAGAGACGAATGGAAAGAGAAACATGAAATTGAGCCTCGGTGTTCGCGCGATTTTAAAATCTTCTAATTTGCATATACTAAAAATAAGTATAAACGGGTGTTTTTATGTATAATGGTGGTTATTTGTATACAAAAAAATATAAATGGTGTTTTATTTTATTTTGTAACCTTGGCAATATTTTTGCATTTTTTTTTTGTGTTACAACTTGTAGATGGTGCCACCAGATAGAGTACTTGTACAATTTCCCTCTGACGGAGGAATGGAATCCACAGGAGAGTGAGTCAGTAGAATGTTTGAGATCAGGTGTGCACAACCCTGAAAAATCTCTAAAATGTAAACTTACTTGTGAATAAATGATAGAACATGTGTGTATCTGTATATTATTTAGTGGCTTGAAGAGACTCTGTAGACAGGTAATAATTTATATTACCCCAGAGATGGATCATTTGAAGGTTTTCGTGCTTGTGAATGATTACCGACGCATCACAATCTTTCAAAAAAGAACCAAAAGGCAGTGAACTTCTCCATTTATTTTAATCGGAATATGCCAGATAGTACAATATCAGTTCAGATCGCGTCATTGATCTTTGTTAAAAGTTACAAATCTATTCCTTTGAACAAGATTTTCCATGAGTAAAAAAATAAATTCGTATTTTCATTACCAATATTAATAAAGAAAAAACAAGAATATACATTCTTGTGTGTACAAAAAATTCTAAAAGTTAATACAAATTTTTATAATTTTTCCTGAAAAAAAAAAACTTTTTTAATGAAGAAGTTTATTAATTCAGTGTTGAAATTCTATTTTAAAAAATAATGATGAAGATATATAAACCTTTAAATTCTGTATCTGGGGATGATTAGAGAACTGATTTGGAATTATGTTTTGTAATCATTTGGTTCATTAAGCTGAGGGAATAGGAGCTGGACTGGGGAATCCTTCCATACTTCCCCCCTCCCCTCGATACCCTCTGCCTTCAATACCCTCTCACGTAATTACTTGGTTAAATTATTGTAGCAGGGGGCTATAAGTGCATCAGTTTCTGCTTTGCATTTAATTGAGTTCCAAATGCGTCAGCAGTAAGTTATTCCCATTGCTTATTTCTTTGATCATTATTCCACTTTGAAATGTATAATTATAACACCGTTTAAGACAGTTATTTCTTACTAAGAAATTTATATCGAAAGGTATGTTTTTAAAAAGCCCATATTTTATTCAGCATATGTAATTCTATTATACATTTTTTATGCTGCCTTATCTTTGACTGTATTTTTTTTTATCTTTTACTGTATTTTTTTTTAATTCTGCTTTATGGAAATTTTTTATGAGTTAATAACATCAAACAAACTCCACTTTTTCTTTATATTGGAAAATTTAACGTTTTAAATCTTTGTTTTGCACCAATAAAAAAAATCCTTCGTTTTAAATATTATTCTCAACTTCGTAAGCAGCTGTGTATGAATCAGAAGTTTCATATTTTTAAAAGCTTTGGTTATTTTCTTTTTGCCGTCATATTTTTTAAACTTGTCATGTAATTCGTATATTTTTGTTTTCCTCATGTCATCTTCAAAACGGTTGCCTACATTTATTTTTTGTTTGTTTGCTTAATGACGTTAGAAGTTTAAAATGCGCAGGTGGTAGCGAGAATGATAAGCATGATACATTATCTCTGAGTGCTTGAACCCTTCAACACACAAATCACAGCATATTTTTCTTTCTTAAGGTTTTGACATTAAATGACTACTAAAAAATTGTTCGAATTTTGATAAAAAAAATTTCAGTATACGGTTTACCATCTAACATAAAATGGATTCATGTGTTCTTTACATAAGTTTCATACAACAATCCGTACTACACAAATTTCCAAAACGCATCTATTACACTTATAAGATCTCTATTAGTTATGTAGTTAGCATGTGACTGTGACGTCACATATCTACATCACGTGTTTCCGGCCAATCAGTTTCTGCTCTTCGCTGTTGCCAATTTTTGTTTCTAACAGAAACTTTCTTTTAAAAATACACAAATACTAATTTACCAACAATAATAATGCACATAGATAAAGAAAATGAACACGATTTAAAAGTACACTTGTTGTCTAAGTGTTTATTTTTTAATTTTGAAAGGCTTTTTGAAGAATCTTTATACTTGAACATCTTAATGCTATTATCAAATTCGAAATTTTATCTAAATTTTACAAGAAGAACAACAAGTAGAAGTATCATGTCAGTTTTGTACTTTATTGCATTTATCATGTGATCATCATGAATTTAGCCCATTGAATGGAAAAGCCAGAGAAAAAAAATGCAAGAGTAGAAGTGATTTATTTTATATTGTGACGTTTTTCCAAATGCAACTGCAAGAGCGGCTCCCTATGTCGATAGCATTATGCAGTTCACATCCACATGGGCACCCCTAAAATATTGCGGGGTCCTTTCATCTGACATCCGATGACCGTGAGAAAAACTACACTCCACCTGCGAGCCGGAACTCCGAGTGTAACTCGAGGTGCACAAAGCGAGTGGAGAGACAGTCCGTTTTTAAACACTTGAAAGAAAGGTTGTGTTTGCCTCATTTTTCACAAATAACACATTCTGTGGAATGGGAGTACTCAATAGTTTGAATTACTTGTAACCAAATGTTGTTGTTGTTGCTTATGCCACCTGATTGACAGTAACATCAGATCAAGGTCCACGAAATTCATCGCGGCTAAGGGCTAGAATTTTACGCCTGTCGTTAGCCTAAGCTTTGAGCCCCCCAAGAGGGTGACAGTGCGATTTTGCTCAAGCAACACGATAGATGGCGACACCAACCAAATGTACATATTCTAATTAATAGATGTAGACGAAATAAACCAATAATTTAATTTCTTTAGTCTCTCGCTACCCATCAATTATCCCAAACGTTACAATATACATTTTTTAATGACTGTGCATATGTTTTAAGTGAATGTATTGAAAGTATGAAGATTAGAAAATGTATAATAATAATGATTATGAAGCCACTTCAAGTGAATAACTATTTTCATTTAATTTCTTGCAACTTTTTTGAGAAGACATGGTATGATTTATACAAAAAATTTTACTTTAATGATTTCCATAATTTTTTTGTTGTCTCCTATGTGTATATATAATGTAAAACAGATTTTGTGCTCAAAATTTCATAAAAAGCTAACTATTTAATGTTATAAGGGAAAAACTTGAAACTTATGAAGTGATTTTAAAATGCTACTCCTCCTACAAATATTGACGTACATATTTGAAATTTGATTTACAGGTATGTTAAACTATGCATAGCAAAATTTTGAATTTTTGCGATAACATAATTGGTATTTGTACAATATTTCTTTTTATGAATGCTTATTGAAAATTCCTTAAAAAATGTGTAAATTATAACTTCAATTATTTTTTTAAAAATTAGTATTGCGTTGAGATTGAAAAATGCTTACCAACTTTTGTTCCATGTACTGTTAGCAACATGTGAAAAAAATTTCCAAGCATTAAGCACAATAGAAAAAAAAGCCATAGCATTTTAAATGAAGACAAACTAGTTATTTTATTTGAGATAAGTCTGTTTAAAGTTTTGATTTGCCATTGGAATGTGAATAAAAACAAACGTGAAAGTTACCATAACGCTGCGTTTTTTCAACTTAAAGCTTTCAAATTTCGTGAGTTTGTAGAAAAGTATATAAAAAATAATTTAGACTAAAAAAAATTATATTTGATTTTTTTTTTTTTCCAATTGAATCGTATTGTGAAAAGAACATTTCTGGAATTTTGTATTTCTCCAGACAGCTATAAACCAATATATTATTTAAGAAAATAAAAGAACAACAGCAGAAGAATTTTTATCCCCTTTACTTAGGTATATCCTTCTTACTGAGTTAAGTTCTTCCTACCAGACAGTTCCTGCCTGTGCCCTGACACATTCCTCTCGTATTCTGAGGTAAATCCTCCCCCTTTTGCGATAAAAACGTCTCCTGGTTGTTACGGACCATTGCCAACTTCCGTATGTAATACTTTATTCGTCTCTGGGGGCCTCTCCCCTTCTCATATATGTGCGAATTGGTAAGCACCCCTGCACCATTTAGACGAGGGGATATTATTTGTATCGATTCCTCTTCCTGATACGCTGTTGCTTTGGCTCCAAGTCCTGTGGAACTGAATTGAATATGCACTATGTACAAAGCACGGATTTTTTTACTCTTTTCTGCATTAGATACATGAATTCAATTGATATATGTTGAGTTTTGAATTATAAATATACATTTCATGCTGTAGCATATAAATGGATGGCTTTTTTTTTTTTTAAATCAATTTCAATTGTTATATATCGCCTCATTAAAAAACCCAGAAAATGTTAAAATGGTCTGAAATAAAGATTTAAAAAGTCATGTATAAAAAATATATATAAATCTTAATGGACTAAATTCATTGTCATAATCACATGACAACCACACAAACGCTTTTTTTCATCCAACTAGTTCATAAATTTTGTGGTTCTGGTACTCCTGGCAAAATTAAATTCACGACAATATTTTGCATCTAACGAGAGCTTGAATTAAAAATCAATTCAAGCTGTAACGGTGTCTATCCGCGATTCTACTAATAGTCCTTTTGGGTAAATTTAATCTTTTTAACTGTGATTTCAGTTGAAAAACTCTCTCTGTGAAGAAGACGGGATTTATGCAAGTTAGAACTTCTATTTAAGTGTCTCGAGTGGAGCAAGTGATTATGTGGTTGAAGGTGGATATAGAAGCGTGAATAAAAGATAATGACCGGAGGTCTCGTATAGTTAGTCAAGTTATCTAAAAATAATGTTGTATTTGCATTGTAATTGTTAAGTACTTTTACTGTATTTTCCCCCTAATTCTCAAGAATTTTGGGGAGGGCCCCCGAACTTTCGGGACCTTTTGTAAATGTATTTCGTTTAGTATACAAATAAAGTAACTTCTCAGAGGGTCGGTACGCAGCTCGAAACTTTTTGGGTGAGCTCGATTCGACCGAGTGAGTAAGTAGTGGAGGCAAGAGCGCACCAATAATAAGATAAGTGTGCTGATTTCTATATTTAATGCTGTCAAATTGATTGCTCTCGGGTTTAATGTTTTAAGTGCCCCTTAAGTTGTCCAGTCTTGAGTAAAATAGACAATAAAAGTATGTGTGTTAGAATTATACTATGACTGGTCTTTACTCGACCTCCCCCCCCCTCGCCAACACAAGCGTCCACTGGGACGTTACAAAATGTCCAAAATTGGTAGCGAGACCGTTACTAGATGGCGCTACCATGAAATGGCTCTCACACTTAGGACATTCCGTGTCTGCAAAGGCAAAGTTGCTAAAATGCAGCCCATTAGGGGAGGGGAGAATCAAAATTTTTGTGACGTCATAATCACATGATAAATGCAATCACGTTTTTCTAACCAATTAGTTCATGCGCTTCACTGTTGCCAACTTTTGCTTTTTGCGGATTCTTTTAGAAAGTATGTATTTATAAACAGTAATAATGCACATAGGTAAATAAAATGCACTTTTAATTTTAAAGCAAATGTATTTCATTTTAATTTTGAAGAACTTTTTAATCTAGATATATGAACATCTTTACCAAATAACCAAATTTGAAATTTTATCTAAATTATTTATATAAGTGGAACAGCGAGTAACAAATGTAATGTGTCAGTTTTGAATTCAATAGAGATCACGTGATTATATTTACCATGTGACCGTCATGAATTTAGACCATAGATTCTCAACGTGGGCGATAACGCCCCCTTGTGGGCGTTTGAGGCTTTCAGGGGGCATTGAGATGGCTCGGAGGGACTTGGGCAGATAAACCAAAAAAGACTAAAAAAACAAGCTGATTATGTACTAACAAAAGTAAACTTTAATACTGTTTACCTTATGTTTATTGCATGTGTTTAAATCATTCCTATATCACATGTACGAAAATTCACATATTTCGGTAGTATGGGAAGTAGATGAAAAACTTAAAAAAAAGATTACATTACATTCAGACGTATATTAAATTGAATGACATAGTGCATTTTAATTTCTGTAGTGCACGTGTTGTCTTTGTCTGTGAGCAGTAGGAAACATGTTTCGTCCACTGCATTTCATTACGTATATTATCCAAAAAAAATAATTAAATATGTTAACCAGGAATTAACGTGATTCTTTAGAGGCCTAAACTGTCAATTTATATTTATTTTGAAAGCAATAGTTTATTATGAATTACTTCGTATCATCAAAACCCCTGCCTGTCTTTATAGCAGGTAATCTAAAAATATTTTATTCCACTATTTTAAATGAAGAAATTCAGTAGTGTTTCAATTCCAACAATATCCTACCTATGACTAAAATATATAATATTACACATTTAAATATATTTGTGGCAATAGATATTTCAGATTCGCAAGTAAAAAAACTGGGACTTTAGAAAAAAAATGAAAATTAAAAAAATATATTCTTTTAGGAATAGGATATTTTTAAAAATTAACTCTTGTTTTCACCATGTATTATGTACACTGTTATTTCTCTTGAGTGGGTGGGGCGGTATAGAAATATTCACTAGAAAAGGGGGAGGTGTCGAAATATTCACTATAAAAGGGGGCGATATTGAAATATTTATTAGAAAAGAGGGCGCCAGAGTTCAAAAAAGGTTGGGAACCTGTGATTTAGACCATTCTTACACCTGGAGTCGGTTCGGTAGCTTAGAGGTAATGTGTCAGTCTCATCAGCCGAAGATTGTGGGTTCGATCCCGTCTGGAATCGATAGATTTTCTGGATGTGTAAATCGTAGGCACGCATATCATGTAAAAGATAACTTGATTATGTGACATTAAAAAGATTTCTTCTGTATCAATTTAGCCCTGATACTCTCGGCAATATTTAGTATCGGGCGAAAGCTTAAAATAAATTGAATTCAAGTGTGTCCAAATTCGGTAGCGAGGACCGCCACCAGAGGGTGCCACCATGAAATGGCTCTCACATTTAGGGACTTACCATACCTGCAAAGGCTTATATGCAGATCAGTAGAGGGGGAAAATATTACAGGAATTCTTAATCATTTCTGCAATGGTGTTATAATTGTTTTATTTAAAAAATGCTTAAGTTATTATGAGTAATAATTTAAATTGTTGTGTATATTATGTAAGGAATATGCATTTTATATATAAACTTAACTCAGTGGCGTAACAGCCCAAGAGGGCCAAGGCCTACTGTGCCCATCTTAGCATACGTGACCTTGGATTCTGAATGTACGCATTTTTTTATATTATATGTAAAAATTGTTTCTTTTTTTATTCTTTATGCAAAAAATATTTTTTTCTTTGATTTCTATTCGCAATCATTGTTCTCTGAGAAATTCGTTATTGTTAACTATGTATTTCCTGAAAGAAAGTTTTTGTAATTATGTTAAGCTTTTAGAATGTTCTTACGGAAAAAAAAAATTTTTAAATTTATTTTGCTTTTTGTTTAAGAAGTATCTTTTTTACTTGTTTTTTTTTCCATGCAAATTTGAGGTCTTGAAGATACATTATTATCGTTTCCATCAAGTCACGTTGCGGACATCCTGTCCATTCATATGCACTTATGAAATGGTTAAGTTTTTGCTTTTGTACTTTTCCTTGTAAGAAGTGATCTTCACGAAGTTGATGCATATATGTAGTCTCATGCCTCTCTAGTTATTTTTCCCTATTCATTTTTTTAAACCTTTTTTCATTCGCATCGGAAGGATTCTTATATATTCCTTCTTATTAATTATCATATAAATACATGTTCTATACACTTCCTGGGTCTTGGCATTGGTATTCTTACTTACCGTGTATGTTTTTTTTGTTGTTGTTGTTAATGTATGGAATTGAAATTTAGTGTTAAGAGATTTTTTTTAAAAAATCGGAATGAACTTGTGTGAATTAGCTATCAAATTCTACCTTTGTGAAATTTTGGGGTTGTGTTTCATTTGGGAAAACAATTTCGATGACGGTTTTGAATTCGTACTATTAATTTTCACCTTTACTAGGTACAATGCTTTGTCTATACTTATTTTTGGTACTTTCCCGTTTCGCCGGCGCAGGCGATTAAGTCGCCAAAATGATACAACCGATGCCAAACGGAATACAACCTTTTACCACCACATTTTCAAAAAAAAGTCAGGGTCTTTTTTTTGTCAGTAACATCTTTTTCATTATTCATCAAAAATAGATGAAAAACCAATGAGAACGAAAATTTATTTCTATTTTTCATGTGTATACTGTGTGGTGTCGCCAATATCGCCAATTTGGCGAGATTTGCTCCGGATAAACGGAAAAGTACCTTATTTTTAATTACGCATAATCTAGTAAAATCCTAGCAAATGTTAGATTTTCTTTTTTTGGTGCATTTGTACATTGAAAAAAATTATGATAATAAAAGAAAAACTTTAAAAATTCAGAATTTTTCTTTTAACACTGTCAGGCTGTCGTGATCCAGTCCTATCTTAGACTGGGTTCACATTGCCCGTCGCGCCTGGTGTGGAAGGAAACATATTATCACCAACGAAAGCCATAATTACAAATATTTATTAACAACACACAAATACAATTAACAAGTCACACTATAAGTAGAAACCCTGGAGTGATTATTCAATTCCCTAGATTAATCCTGATACACAACTCTAACATTCAATTCTAACCTTTAAATCTAATATTCCCTACTAAATCTCAGCTATCAGAATTGACAAAGGAGACGAACGTTTACTAACGTCAGGTCGGTACTAACTATAATCCCTTTGATTATTTCAATGATTAACAATATCAATTACTATGTAATACGTGCTAAGCTCGCTGGAGAGATCCGTAGATGATACTTACAACTGGTTTGGCAATTCCTTCCCCTACTGCTTTCTTACTAAATCTAGACTTTATATAGTCGAATTCATTAGCATATCACTATCTCGTGTTTTTCCCGAGGAGACTGTGAAATAGAATAATTGCTGGCCCCAAAGTTACCCAAGAGGATTAATGGAAGATTGACGCGGATAGACCCGTCACAAGGCTAATTATAGCATTAAGCTCCTGACTGGCTCTGTTTTAGTCGTTTCATAGATTTGAGTCCCGATTTCGTTTTCCTGTCGTGTGATTGGTCTGGTGCACGTTAATTTTGTCCGGACGAAAAGTTGTCGCGTTGGCGTGGTGTGGAGGCTAAGTGAGTGATTTGCTCAACTGTGGTGTGTGGTCCTCGTCTATTATATAATTACGAATATCCATATAAATAGCTCTGGTGTTGCTTTTAATTGCATTGCTAATGAATTATCAATCAGTCATAAGTGGTCTATAGTGCGTTATCTGTTGCACTATATTGCATTGGAATTTATTTTTATCAGAGCTTCAATTAACACAGATATATTCCTGTACATGACACGAAATATGTAAATATTGAAATCGGAAGATGATATAATATTTAATTATGTATAACTATATATATTTATGCTGTTTTTTTACTTTTGTATGCGTTTATATATTTTCCTTTTTCCCTCCTCAATAATAGCCACCTTGACGGAAATTGAAAAATAAATAAAAATTAAAACTTTATTCTGTGTGTGGATTTTCAAAATATATTTAACTTTTATTGTAAAATGTCGTATTCAATCACTGAATGATTTTTGAATTGTTCTGAATTATATAACTCTTGTCACAACTGTAACTGGCTATCCCAAGCAACAGAAGCGCTCTCTAGTGGCCGCTTATCTTCAGTATAGACCAGGTGAGGAAAGAATGTGGTCCCTATAAAAAACCGTCTTTGTATTTTGTCCATTATTTTTTGTCAATATGTCTTTTCTTTGTGTGATCCAACTTAAATGTATAAATAATTGTTACACTGAAGGAGACTTGATTTAACCCAAACCTGAATTGAACACTTTTAGTGTAATTTTTAGTCTAATGCTCTACTATTCCGTATAAAACATGGATAATAATCACTGGCATAGCAATCTTGAGTGAGTCTTGAATCAAAAATCTTTGGGGACCCTTTTTAGGGTCCCCAAGTTAATGGGACTATTTATAACATTTTGCGATTTTTTGCGTACGCATGTTGAGGCCCCTATTGCTTTGGGGCCTCGTATCATTGATACGGCTGATAAGGTAATAAATATCTCTATATATATATATAAATGGATGTTTGTATATATGTCCTCGCTTCACTCCAACACCGTTCAACCGATCATTATGAAAATTGACATTTATATGTATTTCTTTGTGGAGAAGGTTTTTATGCTGTCCTCTTTGATGCAGCTCTCCACCAGGTGGCGCTATAGCACATCAACTTCTGCACCGTTCAATCCATCGCCAAGTTGCCAACGTGGTCACCAAAAGTGCTGCCATCTTGGCTCTATCACCAACATTTCGCTATGTTTCCGTTGAATCACTATTATAATGTGAGAAAAGGCATTGCTCTTGCGATTATTAAAATTTTATCATAAAATAAATCAATTGAAAGTAACATTAACGTATTACACATCCAGATATAAATTATTTACACTATTTTAAGCGTTTATTACACAAAATTTGTAACAATGTGTTACTTTTGCTGAGCACAGATCAGCTTAGGAAGGTGTTTTTAAAAATCGACCCACAAGAAAGTTACGGGGCGTTATAAATTTTTTTTTAAAAATTCCCTTTTTATCAGCTATTAGATCTACAGACTTAAAATTTAACAAGTATAATTTTCTGTGTTCAGCCGAAATATGCAAAAAGCCTTTTTTTAACTTGCAATTCACGTAAAATTAACTCATTAAAAATTTCTTTATCCTAAAATTTTTCAATTCACCTTGTGCAAAGAACGGGTATACCAGCTAGTAATATATAAATATGATAATAATACATAAACATGATAATAATATATAAATAATATGCATCACAGTTATAACTGCTGTATTAGTATTTATTACGTGATAAAAATGTAGCATGATTTTTTTAATATATTTCTTATATTTGTTTGTAATAAAAAAAATTAGACAGTGCTTTTAAAAAACTCCCCCCCCCCTCCCTTACTTTGACGTCTTTTCCTTTAATAAAAGAGAGAGACCGAAAAATTATTCTTCTGAAAAAAGAAACACAAATGGATACACAAACATCCTTGGAACGTGACTCACCATTACAGAATAAAAAGACAGCATAAATTCAAAATCACAACTACACATACCTTTTCGTACTTGCAAATCGAGTTGGGTATATCCAGTATGCATTATCAAACACAGAGACCGTATCTAGAAAATGTGCCGTTATTTTGCTGGCTTTCTTCCGATGGTAAGCTGATATTTTCTTTTGAAAAAAGAAGAAATATTCTAAAAGAAACAATTTAGATGTAGTTTTCTGGCATCGCGACTTCATGGAAAATAGATGCCGTCCTTTAATTTTGTTTTTTGAGGAGTCATTTTATGGAAATCGGGATCGAAGCGGCTCAAGGGATATTCAATTCGGTGGATAATGTCACAGCGGAAACAAAGATTGCAATCGAAAAAGAATGGGAATTGTTGCTTGGAGGTTTTATGATAAATTGGTTTTATTCTTATTTTTCGGGGGTCCCGGATTTGTTTTAAGTGGATAATAAGAAAATAGGTATATGATAACATCTGTTGTCTTCGTTTCGTTCTAATAGGCTTACTATTTCGAAGAAAGTGAAAAAAGATAGAAAGAAATTGACCTTGGAACAAGGTTATTTGTTTGTAATGTATTGTTTTTGAACGGAATATTAAGCTGTGTGGTTATATTTCCATTTTTCCTCGAGTAGTAGAAGTTCCTAATCGTCTGCAAAATCATGAAGAGAAAAATTTACTCTTGATGTAATGATATTATAATAGGACAATGATAAAGCGGTCTTTTTGTTTAAATAAAAGCTATAGAGATCATGGTAATGATATTGAAACATTTTTTTGAAACTTTTTATGATTTAATTACGATCTTTGTTGTTTTATTTGATGCCTCGACAACCTAGTGGCCATGGTCTCTAGCTCGTGGGTGGTGTGTCATGAGTTCGAGTCTAAATGCCACTAGGCTCTGATATAAACAATGATCTGAATATAACCACTGAAAACCCGCTATGTAGAAGGGCCAATGCGTGTTAAATCTGCCGTGGTTCAAAGTTCTCTGGTTAGTGTGTTGTGGTAGTTTTGGAGAGGGGGTGCCAGCTCTGGGGTCATCCTCATCACTTGACCGTGGTTCAAAATTCCGAGCTCTTGGACTTTAATAAACATTCATTCGATGCTTTGTTGTGATTCTCCTCTGGTTTGAGTATATTTTACCTATGTAACTTATTATTAATATACTTCGCATATAATGGTCAAAAATACATATTATGACAACAACAAAACCATACTAAACCGAGACTATATCAACCTACGGCGAATCAACGTCGTTCTGTCTCGATCGAGTGGCCGCGGTAGCCAAGTGGTCTAGGCATCGGATCGTGGCTAGCGTGTCATGTCGATCTCAGTACCACTGAAGACCCGCCGTGTAGGGGAGCGATGCACGTTAAATCTGTCGAGAGCTCAAACGTCCTCCCGTTGGTGTGGTGTGGTAGTTAGGAGAGGGGGTGCCAGCTCAGGTGTCGTCCGCGTCACTTGACCATGGTTCAAAATTCCGCGGACCGTCCCCAAAAGCCCTCGTGTAGCTGAACAGTGGGACGTTAATATTCTCTCACTCACTGTCTCGATCGATCCCCAGTTTTCTTCTTGAAGCAGCGCCATCTCTTAGTCAACCAGATCATCTCTGGCTAATTACCCCCCGCCCCCCAATGTGAATTATGTTTTTCTTTCAAAAATTTCCTTTGTTTATAAATACAAATAGATTTAAATAAATCTTTATTTTAACAAATACTGAATAGAAGGTAGGGGCAATCATGAATATTACTGTACTTTAAATGTGGAGATATAACATGTAAAATATATCTTTTAAAAACTCTTAATGTTTTTGTGACCAATGCCGTATTAACACTTCTTGGAGGCCATCTGCAAAAGTAGGCTCCATCTACGAACTTTTTAAGTAGACAATATATGTAACATACGTTGTCAAGTACTCGTACTATTGATAATTCGTAACAAATAATGTACGTATATCACAATTACAACAATGACTGCTTCGCAAAGGTTTCTCGATTCTAAGGTCTTGTAGAATGTAATACATCCTACTCTTTTTTTTACAAGGTAGAAGCGTTCCTTAGAAAAACCGTACGGAAAAAAAACGCGCATCTTATGGTAAATTTGAAGATATGTTCCACAACTTTATAAAAAATCGTGCAAGATGAAAAATTTCTTAATTATTTTCCCAAGAAATTGTGCAAGAAAAGTAATAATAAAATCCATGTTACATATTTATAAAACAGAAATAATTCATTTTTATCACAAAAAAATTAAAATTAACGTACAATGAAAATTCAGTCTTGTAAGTACATACAACACGGGGGCGTAGCTACCGCCGTACCAGCCGTATCAATGATATGAGGCCCCCAAGCTACAGGGGTCCCAACATGTGTAACTACAGTACCACTAAAAGGGCTTTCTCTTCTAAAAAAGGGCCCCAAAGGAGTTTTGATACGGGGCCCACTCAGAAGATACGCCAGTGATACTACATATAAAAATGCCAATCGAAATTAAGAATTAATTTACTAAATAACAACTATTCATCACTCAGTGGCATAAAGTACACCCCTCCCTGCATTTCGGGGAGCCCAGTGATTCCAGGGGGTACAAAGCGTGATTGACTCCAAGTACGTATTTAGGCTTGAAGCCCAAAACCTGACTTTACAGGGGGCCCCTAATGTTCTCCGTTACGCCACTGTCATCACTACTTGATAACAAGCGTGAACGTCTATTACGAACTGGATCAAAAATGCTATCATCGGTTGATGTATCTGTGTAGCAAATATTTTTTCTGGTTCTTTGAGCGCAACGGTTCCCGCTTTGCATTTTCAAACGATTACACTGTATGACTTTATTTTGCTGTTCGTTTTATTTAATTGTCCTATTGTTGCTGTGGTTGGTTTTTTTGGTTTTGTTGATTGTTTGTTAAGTTTCGTTCGTTATTAATGGCCTCTGTTGGTTTTTGTTGTGATTGTTGTTAGCAGTTTTTTGAAGTGAAAACTTCTTTAGCGGCATTGGGCACTTTTTGGTAGGGGAAAATCTTATGGGTTCGCGTCACCGACATGCTCTGACTGGCGCATGCGCAGTGTGCTGTTCGTTTTAGACACTTTTTGGATGGATGAAATCTGGTGCGTTCGCGTCACCGACATGCTTATAGCAATATATCTGTAGCTATACAGCTGACATATAGTGCTGTGTATATTTTATAAGTGAAATTGAATGGATTTAGTGAAATGTTCAATGCGTATATACTGTGCATTGTTAAAATAGTGTTTTTGTTTGATTATTATTTGAATCATTTTATTGAAGAATCATTGTGCAGTATAATAGTGAGTACTAAATAAATATACTAATATTTTTAAGATAAAAAATAAATAACAGAAAATTATTTTAAATACTCGTATTTATTATGGCATTTGAAAATTAATGTTTTTTAAAATTATTTTAAATCTTCTTATTTATTCTAGCGTTTGAAAATTTTGTATTATTTATTTTCTAATATTTAACCTCTGCAATGCATCACACAATCCGGATTAGTATTTCACAGTGGCTTAGACGTTTTCTTACTACCGTGGTAAAACAGAATTCTAGTTGTTCAATCATATTTTTATCATGGATTTTGAAATTAAAAATTTTATAGAACAATACATATTAATGGTTGCCGTTTATATTTCGCCTGGAAAATCTATGAGCCAGATTCAACAATTTTTATTCGAAAATTTGATGATTTATACAAAAGAAGGTTCTAAAATACTCGATAAAAGATTTGGCGAAAAATATGATAATGTACCGATGATTTTAAATGGAGACTTCACTATTAACTTTGCAGATAAAAATCTACCACTAATTGAATTTCTAAATGAAACACTTAATTTAAATATGTCCAGTGATCGAAAACTCAGTACTACAAAATATAAAACGACGATCGATGCGGTTTTTACGCGATACATAGATAAATTTGAATCAAACATTTTCCTTTCTTACTTTAGTTACCATAAGCCTATTGTATCTTTTTTAGGACAGAATGAAATAATTGAAAGTACAAAAAGTTTAAGTATTGTTCAAATTAATGATGACAATGATGCAAACAATTAAAATAACGTTAAAAATCAAGTACATTAAAATTTAAGTAAATACAAATACTATCCATAAATAATATGGTTGTATATTAATTGTTATTTCAATTGAATTGTATTTATATTTTGTCATGATCTTGTACAGCCCGTAATATCTTTGAATATTCAAAAGCCATATAAACATGCATATAATTGTTGCTCGGAGTGTCAATAGATGTGAAAACCAGATTGATGTTGATAATTTTAGTTCAAACATTATGAAATTCCAAATTTTTATACTAAAACTTCTAAGTTTTTTCTTCTATCGCCAGTCTCTATGACTGCCAATTTTTTTTTGTTTTGTTTCTCTAGTTGCTTATGCAATTCCTGATATTCTGCTACACAAAACTTATGATTACGTTGAAATTTTAATGCACGCTCTATGTCAGGATCATGAGTCAGAAAATGTTGTTCTATACTTGTAACAAACTTCAAGCAATCGTGAATTAAATCACTTGTTAATAGCTGAACTTCACCTTCGACGTTATCGACTTCTTTATTATTAAAATGTCTAAATAAATAAATTCTATCAAATTCTCCTCGTCCGTAAGGCCCCGATAGTGTGGTAGTTAGGAGAGAGGGGTGCCAGCTGAGGTGTCGTCTTCGTCACTTGACCATGGTTCAAAATTACGAGGTCCGTCGCCAAAAGCCCTCGTGTAGCTGAACAGTGCGAATTCACTCACTCACTCTCTTGTCCAAAGGGCGCGTGTAATTTTGGGGGATTCATGTACAAACAAAAAATTTGTTTCAATAAAAAATCGTTCTATTCGTGCACCGTGTTATTTCAAAATCGAGTAAAAAAAGTTGGGTGTAGTTTAACCCCCTCCCCCTATATGTTATAATAATTTTCAGCACCTTATTTCAATTAGCGGTTCTGAAAGTTCGGAAATATATCAGATAATTAAAGGTAATTATTAGACTCTAGGTGATTATCTGTAATATATTAAAACTTGGCTTGAAATAAATTTATGTGCATTGCCTAAAGCTTTTCCTATTGGACGCTAATGTACATGTTAAAATTCTGATAATTGCCTTCGCATTGCAAGATACTTGTTTTTGATACATCCTTGGCATATATATATATTTTAATTAATGATAAGCCATTTAAGAAAGCTTAGCATTATATAGAGAGAAAAAATTAAAACTGCTTGTTTTATTTGAATTGTGTGTAGTGTTTTTACCTAAAGGCTTACTGAACAGGTTCAGCAGAATAGCTACCAGTAGCAGACTACTTATGCTATATTATGATTACATTTCAATGGCCGCTAAATTAATGTAATATTTTGAAGAAAAATACTGTGGAAATAATTGCGGATGACTTAGATTTATTTCAAATTGGGCGTGTATTAATTGTTGTATTTATTGTTTTAACCCATTTATCCTGTGAGATTTAGATTTTGGAATTAATGTATGAAATTAATCTAAGTTAGTTAGAAAAATATAATTTATAATAACATATAAATAGTAACATGAAATAAATAAAACTAATACTAAAACGGCTGGGTGGCGTAATTGGATTGGCACTGGCCTTGTACGCCCAAGTTTGCGAGTTCGACCCCGGCCCCCGGATTTTCCTGATGCAAAAAATTGACAGCGTCCATGTCGTCTGATTATGTGGCATGGAAAAGAATCCTAGAATGCCTGTTTGGCTTGGGTGCTCTCGGATAAATTAAATTCCTGGTACAATTTTGCATCATCTGAGCTCAGGTGCCTCCTTCTGGGGAGGAAACTGGGTGTCAAAATTACATTGTGGCAATTGATATTCACCTTTATGGTGCCTCACAAAAAAGTGATACCAGCTTTCGGGGAATGTACTAGGCCTGCAATGATAATTACCAATCCGCAGCCCCATTAGAAAAGAAAAAAATCAAATTTTAATAAAGTGAAGAATGTTTAGTTACATTCTTAAACTCGTTTAGATGTAGTGTGGTTCAAAGTCGATTGGCGAGATGTGGAAATTTGAGGGAGGATTGTGCCAGCTCCAGTTTCTTTGGATTATCTTTCCATTTTCATTTTTTCTCAAGCAACAAATTGCACATTGCCTTGCCAATCCCTGTTCTGTGTCGAACATTTTCAGAAATTTAAGTTCCTGCTTTCAATGAAAAATTCCCCCTTCACCGCAAAGAAAATCTCGGATTCAGTACTGTGAACTGCATCTCTTAAAAATACTAGCACTAATAATCTCACTGTAAGAGTTAAAAATATGTGCAAATCAAAGAATAGAAGGAAGAAAATATCAGTGTACTTAAAGCTTACAGGCAAACCTGTTGCGGCCAGGTTTCGGTAGCCCTTATGTTGTACTGGTAAACCAGTTAACCCTTTATTTATCACTCACTTTAAAATTGCATAGAATAACCATTTTTGCGAATACTCTGCTGATACTTAGAAGGGATATTCTTTAAAATCCACTCTTCCAAGATATAGAGAAACACGAGTTCTATGATGAGTATTTTAGCGGGGAAGGCGAATAGTTTCATAGCAGAAGTTACGTTTTCAGCTGACATTTTGACCGGATTGCTAGGATTGTCGTTTTTATTCCGAAAAAGTAGTTAATGTCAAAAGGTGTCTTATTTTTTTTCTGTATGTTAAGGAAGACCTTTGAAAACGATTTGACTCTTTATTTTAAGTGAACAATGAAAAATTAATTTTACAGTTGAATAACTTTAATTAATTAATTAGCTCTAATGGATTAAATTTCTCAAAGTTGTGTATTTTTTTTATGTATATCCCTTAATTTTCAATGTAGTGATTAAAAAAAAATATTGTATGAAAAAAAACTTTAGTAAATCATAATGCGGTAGATAAAGGGTTAAGGGGTTAAAAGTCATGCGATAAAAAAAATTAATCCAAAAAAAGCACATTTGTCATGAAATTTTTTTTATTAAAAAGGCGTATATCCTGATTAAAAAAACAATAAAAATTGTGGAGATGCGTGTTTTATTTAAAATCATTAATATTTATAATTTTGAATTTACTTTTCATGCTCTCTTGATTATTATTTTGTTGTGTCTCGTTCAATCGATAAATTGAACAGCTATGTAATTAGTTTTATCTCCCTGATAATAACTAGACAAAATTTACGCAGTCGCTTGAAAAAATTTACGCATAAAATTTCTAGGATTTTAGTTACTTGAAACAGCTGTGCAACTCCTCCTGTCGCACCGCTTCCATGTAATGGTTTCTGTATTCGTGCAAAAGGTCTAGGGCGGAAATGAATAAGTAAGGGCAACAAAAAATCAAAGTGTGCCCGTTGCCACGCTTTCCATTCACGTTTTTCCTCCCTCCCTCTCCATCCCTGTCTTCAACCTGGTCTATCTATTTTGTTCTTTTCCTTTCGTCTGGCCTCCCTTTCAGTTGGTATCTTTGCTAGCGGCAACCGTGAGAAAAGCTGCAGTTTTCGACATCGCCCGTGGCCACTACATTTGGCGAAGTCTCAAAATTGTAGCAGTTTTAGTATAAGGAATAATGTGATACACACACAAAGAGAAAGAAAAATTTGGAAGAAAAACAGTTTTGTGCAACACTAAAAATAACGTGCAGTTTTTCCCTTTTCTCCCTGTGAATAGGGATGGTTTGGCTTTATGTTGTGATTGAATTTATTTGATGGTACATTTGAAGTATTTAAATTAACAAAACTTTCGTTTTTATCTCAATATGTCTGAGATTTTTTCTTCTTGTTAAAAAAAAAAACTATTTTATTCCAGAAAAAATAAAGTATCAACCTTTCCAGTATTTGATGCAGTCATTAAATATTCTAATCTTTACACTACAGTAGAATTCTCCTACCCCCCATAAAAAAATCTAGAAATCGAGAGAACTTGTATATTAAGTAAAATTTAAAATAACTCCCCCTCCCATTTGTAATTAGTGATTAATTAACCTCCTGAATAAAAATTACGTGTTTTTCTATTGTTTATATGCTTGCCACTTTTTGTGTTTGATGGATTAAAAGTGATTATTTCGACAACATGTAGTATAATTAATGTAATATTTAAATGAAATTTTTAATAAAAATGGCCAACGCGTAAAACACATTAGGAACTATTTATTTGTAATATTTAAAAAAAGAAACACAATCGAATTTTTTTTTTTTTTTTTATGTCCTGTTCAAAAACTTTGATTTGTCGAGATTTGCATTTTATCCGGATCTATTTTTTTTTCCAAAACTTCTGTCATCTCTCGAAGTTCGAAGTACTTCCGTTGGCGCAGTGTAAAAGTTTGTTTAGTGAGGTGGCAATTTTTACCGTAAAATACGGCGTATAACGCGCACCTGTATTTTAAAGCTGTATTTTTGAATTTTTAGGTACATACGCCGCATAACGTGCATCCCTTTTTTACGAAGAATCTCTTATGTTTTGAAGTCATTTATTTGAGGGTTTTTTTTCAAACTTTTGAAAAAATAGTATATAATTCTAGAATTAAAATTCTTTAAGTTCATAAGGCATGTCATTTCTTTTAAATAAACAGTATTTCCATATAAGTAGAAGTAAATTTTTTTATGCTCGTCTCTTTTGTTATTTTTAAAGCTATCGTTTTTATACCCGGCGTATAACGCGTGCCCTTAAATTCCGATCTTATTTTTTGTGTTAAAAGTGCGCGTTATACGCCGGATTTTATTGTAAGTGTCGTCCTCGTCAGTGGATTATAGTTCGAAATTGTGAAGTCCTTCGCTAGTAGTCCTTACGTATAATTAATACCGCATTTACTCGAGTCTAAGCCACACCTTTTTTACGATGTTAACCCTACTGAAAATCGGGTGCGGCTTAGAATTGAAGGAAGAAATATTCGTTGGATGGGGGCAATTACAGATTCATACATGTATTTAAAAGTTTTTATTCTGGTAAAATAACTAATTATATTTTCTTGTATTAGTTCTCATTTTAAATTTATTTTAATTTCGTAAAATTGGATATCGATAAACCATTTTACAGTACCTTTCGTTTTTCACAAAAACATGTTGAAAATTAGGGGTGCGGCTTAGAATCGATGTCTGCTTAGATTCGAATAAATAGGGTAATTCTAAATCTTTTGTTGTTTTAGGGTCAGTGATTCATTTTTAAAAAATAGAAAGAAAAAATGTATTAACACGGGAAGTAGTGGCGTAATTTAAACAAATGATAAATCTTTCGCATCGTAGTTAATGACAATTTTGTTGTCTTTATTTGGTTTTTGTTCTAACTGTATACCTGTAATTCACATAACAAATTTGAATGTTATTTTTTTCTGTGTCATTTCTTTATATTTTGTAACCTTGTAATTCCTGAACTGTGTAATTAATGTGAAGAGAGAGAAACTGTGTAATTTTCTTACTTTTAAAATAAATTCTGTTAAAACTTTTTTTTTTTTGTAATCTTAAAAAAAAAAAAATTGTGCTCAATTAAGTCCGAGTGCCGTGGTGGCAGTTCCCCCGGGTGGTTATTTGTAGCACTAATTTTTTTTTTGGTCAGCTCAGTCTTGAACATTTTGGCAACAGCCCTTGTGAAGCTTTAAAGTGCGATGGATATGAGGTTAAAAACTTCAACATATAGTGTTTCAATATATATTTAAATTGATTTTTTTATGTTGATAAATTTAGGAAATATTGTATGTTGATTATTATTTGTATTGTTTGCTATTTTAAAGATAATAAACAATCGGTCAACCAAAACTTATTATTTTATCTCTTGTTTAATAAGAATTTGACTGTCTAGATTTTTCTAACTTCAATTTAAAAAAACAATGTTTTCTTTCTATATCTTAAAAGGGAGTAAATTAAAGTTAGATTTTTAGGCTCTAAGTAATTTCAGAAAAAAGCTGTGATTGCTTAGGAATATATATTTTAAAGACTTAATTAATTTATTATGATAGACCCATTACTATTAATAGCCCATTCGGTGTAGTGGTTAGTGACGCTGACTGCGAGGCCGTAGGACCTGGGTTCGAATCCCGGAGAGAACATAGATGTTTGCAAATGTATAGTGCCTGTGCGGCATGAGGGCACTCTAAAATTCGTCAAATCGAAAGTCCTCTCGAGAGGTTGGTGGAAGGGAAAGAGAGCTGGTAGGCCCTTGATCACCCCCCCCCCTAAAGGCAGTGGCGTAACGAAGAATATTAAGGCCTAACGAACCAATATTAAGAGGTTACTTGAGGAAGGCCCTAAGGTGCTCTTCCTCAAAATTGAGGTGGAACCGAGCTAAATCGTACTGTCAACTGCATGGTGCTCAAAGCTACGGCTAACGACAAGAGTACAACTAGCCCCTTGCCGCAATGAATTTCGTGGGCCTCGATCTGATACTTTCAATCAGGTGGCATCAGAAACAACAATTATGAAAGTTAATTATAATTATAGTAAATTATTTTATACTAAAATAATGATTATCGTTTTTTATTAAAAAAATTTTATACAGATGAAAAAGGAGAGGAAGAGTTCAACAAAATTTCCATACCGATTTATTTGTAACAACCGTAAAGTTCTGAAAATGGGAGCAATTCTCTATATTTAATTCCGGCAGTTTCAGCATCAGTGATTTCGATTGTTATGCTATCCGAATTCTGGTATATAATTTTTCTTTGTTACTATGCAAATTTTCAGTAGGTCAAATTGTATTCAGACTTCTTTTTTCTTAATTAGTGTAAGACTCTTTTGCATTTTGGGATTCTTTGCTTTTGTTTTTTTAAAAATTGGATGCCGCATTTTCGTCTTGAATCTCATTAGTTATGCTAGTATATGTAACTGGAAGACGTTGGGAGCTTGTATTTGGCCCCAAAATTAATTTTTTAATATTGTGTTTCTGAGAAATAACGTTCCACCATTTGCGTTCCTAGGTTTATCATTTATTATAGGGACTTATTTTATGGGAATATTTCAAAACCGTCCAATTATTTTAAAATTTTATCCACTTATTTCTAATGATGTCTTTATTATTCTTTTTTTTTTCCTTTAAAAGAAATATTAGTAAGTTTTTTTCCATTATGTTTTTTTTTTAAATTGTTCCATTATTCACGTTTCTTTTCATACATTTCTCGATGTGTTCCTGTAAAAAAAATTGTTATTTAGCGTAATAAGTACTGTCGACTCTCGATAATTCGAAGTTGAAAGGACCAATGAAAAACTTCGAACTATCCAGAATTCGAATTACCAAGACGGTAGGAAAAAACTCCAAAAATACACGAAGAGAAATTTTTTCTAATACATTTAATTTGGGAACTGTGTAATAAAACAACAATTGACCATATGTATATAATTATTTTGAAGTATTTTTAAAAAGTACATATTATATACAGAGTATAAATATTATACAGAAGTTAAAAGTCCTGTATTAAAAGAATACATTTATATATTAAAAAACTATTAAAAGAATACATATTGTACATAATTAATTTTTTTGACGAAAAAATCTATCTTTTTTTTTTTTATGGCGTTCAAATTAACTTTGTCAATAGATTTTGCTAGAATAAATGAAGCTTGAAAATCGTCCACATCAACATGATTTTGGACGGAAAAGTTTCATAGTTTGCTTAGTGACACTTCAACTTCTGTCAGAGTTATCGGAGTCAACTCCGAGGGTTATCAAAGGGGTACATTACGGGGGAGACAAGCAGAGACAATATAACACAAAACATATAAGCTCCAACCTGTTTGCTACAGGACTCTACATGAAAATATTTGAATTGTCAAGAATTTTATTTGATTACTTCGAATTATATATCGCAGGTTGTATTCTGGACGCCCACAGATTTTACTTTGAAATATTGAGTGTACAAAACGTATGTTTTAGTTCGAAACATCAAGAGTTTTTCTGGGGCTGAGCATATACTTCGAATAAGCGAGAGGTCCGTATTATCGAAGGTTTGAATTAGCGAGAGTAGACTGTATTTTAAAAATTTATTCGTATATACAATTTTCAACAATCTGAAATTAAATTTTCTGAATATAAAAAGTGTTTTATAAATTTTTTTTACAAAACACATTTTTATTTTCATATGTAAAAATTTATCTAAGTTTGTGTTTACTATTTCTGTCTTTTGTTTATAAAAGAGGCAGTACACAGTAAGTAATAAGGCAAAAATAATTATAAGTATTTTAACTTTAGCGTTGCCCTTCTCTTCGTGTTAAATTATGGAGGAGGATTCACATCCAGTTTAAATGAACTTCAATACCCTTACGTGGTGTGGAGAAAAGTAATATACTAGCTTAAATGTCGTTTTCTCCCTTTATAGAAGCATCTCCGCGGGATTTATTGCCCATAAACTGTTGAATTCTTCAATTGTGGTGTCGTTGGGTTGTTTTCATTTTATAACAAAACGCCTGAACGCATTTTCAAATCGGAAAGAATGTCTTAATTCTTTCATAAATTTATGACATTACAACAAGTTTATGTTAAAATATGCCGGACTGTGGCCTTACAGTGGGTCCCAAGTCATGTTGGGATCCCCGGCAATGATAGAGCCGACCAAAAAGCCAAGCCGGGGGGCGAGTCGTCTCAACCGGAAGTCCCCTTGACTCTCAGAATATCAAAGAGCATTATCCACATTCATTGACAAATATACTACCGTGACCGAAAAAAACAAGAGCCATGGAAAGCCATGGGAAATTCTGGCCACTGTGGGTCCAATCCCAAGGCTGTTGCCCGCTTTTGCCTAACCACCGGACATGACTTTTTGAGAGTATACCTCCACTGCCTTGGCCTGGCTGCTGACGAAGCCTGCCCACTCTGTGGCCATGTCAGAATGGATGGCGACCACCTGCTCCAATGCACTGGACTCGATGAATACCCGACTGATAACATCATCAGTCGGTACTAGGAGGCTCGGCGTCAAATGGTCAAGAAGCCAAGCACGGACGTTGGATAAATAAATGTTAAAATATCTTTATACATTAGCGAAAATAGCAAATATTAATTAATAAATTATCTATTTATTGTATAATATCTTTAAAATATTTAAAAACATTCCATAAATAGATGTTTTCTTTTGACAGATAAAATCGAAAACTCTATTTCTTCATGTAATATAAAGTTTACAGTTTAAGAATACGGTATACACGTTTACACCAGATATTAAAGTGATTGGGACACACGGTTGAAGTAATTTTCTATAAGTATTATCGGAATATGATATTTGAAGCATTTTTATACCCATTAAAGTGTTCTAATTTCGGTTCATATTCTTTATCATTACACAGAGACAGTCTTCAACATATTGTTCAATCGACGTTGATCAAAAAGAAATTTGTGCAAATTTATGCTTAGAGTTATTTTACATGATTGGAAATGAATTACAGTACGAACCTTTATTTAACAAAGTCGCTAAATCCCGAAAAAAATATTCGCTATGTGGGAAATCGTTAAATGGTGATTCATTTTTCAATTCCAACTATTAGCTCACACTCTCTATGTATCTATTCAAATTTTCAAATACTTTTTATTCATCCACTCGAGTTCAAATACATTTTTTAAAACTTGAAGCGCATGATACTTGATGTTAACACAGTTTTTTTTCATATTATTTAATTAATTAAATTTTATTTTTTAATTTTAAATTTATTCTGCATTATTTCGACAAACTTAAAGCTAGCTGCAACAGATAGCGCCACCGAAGTAGGAATTGACTTAAAATTTTTTTTAATATTACGTGTTCATCTTCTATTGTTCTTTAGTACCAAAAAAAGTTCGTAAAACGGAGTTCCAACTGAGTATATAAAATTTTTAATAGGTAATTGCTCGCACGCTTATGTGTGTGCTTTAGCATTTGATATATCATAATTGAATAACTGATAGAATAACTAATTTTTATTGTGTTAGAATTGTTATCTTGGCTATTTTAATGGCCCGGATAGCAACTATATAATAACCCAGCGTCTGTGTTACTCATCATTTTTTTTATTGATATCTGTTAGTAAAAAAAAAGACGATACTTTTTTGGTTATTCTTCAGACATTTCTGTTAGAAATATATGTGTAGTAGCTAAGAGAAAAAAAAATATCTACCGAAGAATAATTATCACGTCAAAAATAAATCTGAGCTGTGTTGAAATACTAGGAATTGTTCCGAAAAAAATTTGAATTTCGATTTAGAAATTCAAATGAACTTTTTTTCCTAGTATAACATATTTAAATTTTTATGGCATATTTTTATAAACCCATAGTTAAGATACAACTAGAAAAATTTATCAAGATTGCATGTTTGATAGGTAATTATCTTTTGTCTTCAAAATTTAAGAATATCTTAAGAAATTTAAATTTTTGAAATGTATTTATTATTTGGGTTGTAAGACATTTCATGCTTTGTGGCATTTTTTTTTTTTTTTTTTTGTTGTTGTTTGAAGATTCTATGTAATCATTGAATTCTATTGTATTTTATATAAATGTAAAGTTAAATATTTTTTTCTTGAAATCATCTGCATTAAAATCGATTCTCATACAGAATTTTTACATTGTTTTTATGATAGAAGATGGTTATCTTGAAATTTTAATAAACAAAGTCTGCCAAACATTCTTTTTTTTAAATATTAAAAAAATTTTATTTTTATATCTGAGAAAATTGAAATTCCACCATTTAAAGCTTTGATAAATATGCCTTCAGAATAGATTTTTTTACAGTTGCAAATGCACATCTTCACTTCTCTTCTTTCTTCTCAGGAGAAAGAATTCATCATCTCCATGTGATGATGTTCACCAAGAAAACATTCTAGAATAACAGAAACATGATCTTTTCTCTCTCTCTCTCTAATAGTTTGCTTATATTTTTTTCGCTCACAATAAAAAATACTAGTTTAACTGACTAACTTATAGTCTGAATTCTTGAATTAGATGTTATCGTCAACTGGGTGTAACTGTTGATTAACGCTGCGACTAAAGTATTTATGTAGGCAAATGTCTTCATCTTATGAATGAAATTATTTTATTTTTAATTTATTACTCAGTTGTGAAATTTGTTGTGGTAGTTATAATATTAATGAAAAGTGTGTGTCTCTGATTGAATGCTTTACAATGTGCGAAACTTTTGATATAATTGAATATATTTTTAATCAACTCCTTCCCCTAAATGTTATACATTAACATCTGGAATTTTTTTTTTAGATTTTAATTAAGATACTTAGGATTTATTGCAGTTTCTTGGTTTTTAATTTTGAAAAGAAGCTGTCATCAAAAACTTAAACTGCAATGACCTGGTACAAATAAAAATATGTAAAACTTGATTTATAAAAATTTGTCAACTTGGCTATGAAAATTATTCACTGAATAATTTACTGAATAATATTGAATGTAACTTATTCACTCAATAATTTACTGAATAATATTGAATGTAACTTATTCACTCAATAATTTACTGAATAATATTGTACTGTAACATTATGATTCTACTGTAATATTTTGCTTAACTTTTCACAATCCGAATAATTTAGCATCACGTAAATCTGTAGCACAACTCTCCTGAGTTATGCCATCTGTGCATGTTCAAAATACCGTAATCTTAGTGAACAGTAATAATCATTCACACCACAATATTTGAAATTGATCTGTTAAAAAATTCTTCCAAAATTGGGGTAAAAAAGAAAGAAAAAAAAACACGAACCAAACTTACTGATTTTTAATTATACTGCGAATGTACTCGTCACTGAATTCTAAAGCCAACTGATAGGATGTTTTTGTGTGGTGTTTGTAGGGGTGGATGGTGAAATTAGCGAAGATAAACAAAATTGGCTCGTGTCGCAGGCTATTCCGTGGGTATTTCAAAGACAAGTTAGCCTCCTTTCTATTAAACATGTGAAACCACCTCTCTTTCATTTCACATCCCTCTTAAATCTCGCCTGCGCAGCTAGTGTTTTCCGTATTTTGTTCCTTCCCAGAAGAGAATTCTTTTTCGTGTTAAGCGATTTTCATTTCGTGTTAAGGAAAAAGAATGCATGAAATTATATAGTAGTTTGTCTGGACCGTTGTATTATTTCGTGTTAACAAATATCGTCTTAAGCGTTTTTCATGTTAAACATATTTCACTGTATCTCATTTTAACCTTAAGATGTTATACTTATTGATTTTTTTTTTTTTACTTCTTAAAAACTATGAACGGAATCTGAAATTGTAATAAGTATAAGGAACTCGCGACCTTAAACTTGAAATTATTGTTTATTTTGTGCTAATAAAAATAATATACGAAGGTGGAGTTAATAGTAATAAAAGTTCCGTAAACTCATTAAGTTTAAGAATGGCTAGTCTATATTCATTTCCTACATTATGTTCAAATGACCGAACTCAAACCACCGATTCTGTTAATACAAATAAAAAAAACCTATTTTCTCGAAATTGTTCATATATTTTAACGAATAAGATTTTTTCACGTATAAAGTAAATTGTGTGTATATTTCTCCGTACTTTCCACAGGTATAATTTAAAATATTTAGTTAACGCATTGCGAAAATATTTTTCTTTTTTGAGGGAAAAAAAACTTTATTGCGCCAAATTCCTTGCTTAATTATGTTTATTTTTCAAAACAAATTACAAAATCTGAATGCCATTCCAGTATTTTGCTGTTTCTTTTGTGTTTACAGAACTTAACTATGCGAGAGAGAGAGAACTATAAAATAAACAACAACAAATTCGATGAACTTTGCGATTCCCATAAATCGTAATCGAATTTTTATCTTCTTTTACTATCAGACGATATTTTTCAAGAGAAGAAGAAAAATTAATTCGTTTCGCATGATACTGGTTTATACAATCTTCGCGTGGAATCTTTGCCCGTTTCACTGCTCAAGGGAATCCCAGACATTTCGATTGTTGCCGTTTTCTCACGAACAGGTGGCAATTATCTATCCTTTCTCTCTGAGTCAGGATAATGTTTCTATTCGTTCTTCCCTCCACTCTTCATGGACATGTGCTTTCAGGAGCTTGCATACGATTACGGAAGTGATGTTTGTAGATTGAAGTCCATACTTTAGTGAGATAATAGATATTTTATTACGTGAATATTTGAAGCTAATAGATTTCTTATTTCATTGGCTCATTTCAACTAGAGAGAAAATTATTTGTGTTCCATTAAAATATCTATATCGATCTAGAACTCAACCTGTGTGTCGCGGGTTCGAGTCTTGGTGCCATTTAAGACCCGCTGTGTTGTGGGGGCTGATGCACATAAAATCTGTCGAGCTCAAAGTCCTAATGGCGTGTGATTGTGAAATCTACATCGCACTATGAAGCTGTACAAGAGCTATTGGTGATGGACCTCGTCATTTTGAACCATAGTCAAGTGACGTCCGTTGTGGTGTGGGCAGTTAGGAGAGAGGGTTGCCAATTCACGTGGCATCCTTGTCATTTGATCGAGGTTGAAAATTACGAG
>BMAO01028947.1:0-28453 GCA_019973975.1 Trichonephila clavata | reverse complement strand
CCTTTGCACTTAGAATCCCTCTCTCAACTGTTGTAGAAGAGGCTTGTATGATTCTGTGACGTCATTTTCTTTCATCATGACATCTGTCAGCAACATAATCATCAGAAATGGGATCAAGTAAATGCAAATTTGGAAAAATAATAGCTTGAAAAAATGTTTATTTCAAAGTCAAGAAATATTGAAAATTAAGAAAAAAGGGCATATAATTTATCTTTTATGAAGGAACTATTTACCTCCGATCATTAAGACCAGTACCATGAGTACTTGGCCTTTCTTTTAGGAACGCCCATTCCCCCTCCCAGAAGAGGGCGCTTTCATCCTTTTAGAGTTGGAATTTCTGTCTGCGGGACCCTTAAGGGTCCGTAGACAGAAATTCCAACTCTGGACCCCGGGAACTGGACTGCTAGGGGATCTCCATGTCAGTTTTATCCAACACTGCGGAAAACATCTTGCAGTTTTAAGGTTCCGTGAGTCGAAAAGTTTGACCACTGATCTTTGTCCAAAATAACTCTTCCATAGACAAGATTCATTGCTGTTTTCCCACCCTCCCTTCCCTGAAAAAGAAAAAGACCCCCCCCAATCCCCATTCCTTAGGAGCGTCGGCTTTCGCTGGAGGAAAGAATTTTGTTGAGAGGAGTACCCGAGAGAGAAAATTTATTGCCCATCTTGGGAATCTTCAAAAAAATATTTGTGCCAAAAATTTCGCAAAGTCAACGCCATCTAGATGTCATGCAAGATGTTAAACAACTGAAGTCCCCTTAAAGTAAATTTTGAGATTTTTTTTTTGTCTGAGACAATCGCTTTTCAATAAAATGTGTGAAAAATTGCTACTTATTATTAATCTTTTCAAATTTTTAAAAAGTTTTTACTAACCTTCGCATGCCACTGTTACAACTCCAATGTACCAAACTGTGCCTGCGTGCCGCGGGTTGGCCAACCTTGCCTTACAACATCACGACCATTTACAACCACTCTTGTAAATTAGTACAGTAAATCGATGAAATCGTTTGGCAATCACAGTACAGTACAGCGTTTTTGAAACTGTGCGGCGCACCCCTTAGGGTAGCGTATAACACTACAAAAGGGCGCGAGCACATCGAAAAGTTTAAAAAAATTACAAATTTATTAAATTAAGCAAAAAAAAACATTCTGACAAAATAAAAATGAAAAAACACCTTTATACTATATAATATACTTATAAATGCATCAGAGCAGCAAGCACCATGTATTTCTGATAATTAATTTATCTCAATACTAAGTTAAGAACAAATATTAATTATTAAGGTCTCCCAGGGCTTGAATGTGCAAAATTATATACAAAATATAATGCTTATTTTTATAATTTGTACTGTTTATAATTAAAATTGTGTTGTAGTTTTAGCGTCAACGTACTTTATTATTCAATTCAATATGTTGTTATAGTGTGGAGGGGGATGATACAAATTATTATTAAAAATTGGGATGGTTTGAGAAGCACTGGTAGTATGAAATGTTTTTTTTTCCAATTTGCTAACATACCTTTTTTACTGCTTATATACTGCTTCACTATCTTTTACTTTTACATATATTTATCCTTTGTTGAGTCACTGTCGTTTTGCTTATATAAAAAAGGTTTCTTTTTTTCGAATTTGTATTATTGCAAAATCATTAATAGCATCTTTGCTATCAATTTCCATTTTAATGCCATATTGAGTACATAGCAACATCAAATTGTAAAGCTTTTCATTTTTCATCTCGTTTTTTTGTGTGTAACATCTGATTTTTTGTGCCTACAAATCGTTTGCGCCTAGGCACGCGTCTAAGCATAAAAGTAATCCTGTGTCAAGAAAAACTAAAAATTTATTAAATATTACAGAACGCCTACTACTATATTAATTGAAATTTAATTATTGTGCAATTACAATCAGTGTTTCTGAAATATTCTTTACATTCCTAAATTTAAAAAAAAATAGTACTAAAAATAAAACATCCTCCAAATATTTTCTTTTAATATTCTTTGTTAAACTGATCTCAAGTTTTTTTTTCAAGTAATTTTATTAGCATAATGATCATATTGTGTCATAAATACTACAGAAAAATATTAAGTTTGCGAAACTATAGATCTAAGCTTCTCTAGATTTTCAAGAATTCAAAAAAAATTTCAAAATCTTATTATACTCAAATACTTATTATTCTTTTATGATCTTGCTTAAATTCGCCAAAATTAGATATCGATAAACCGTTTTAGACATTTCTTTTCCACAAAAACACATTAAGAATTAGTCGTGCTGCTTATATTCGAAAACAAATACAGTATTTACCTGAACGTACCCAAGTGCACTAAAACAGAAAATTTAAGAAAACTAAAAATGATTCATTTTTTTAAATTTTAACAAAAGTATTTAAAACTTACCCCAAACAGGCTTAAATCTATTTTTATGGATAGACGATTTGTTCCCTTTTCAGCAGATTCTTAGCAGCCTTTTTAACCTTATCCAATGAACTCCACTAAAGCTATACTTAGTGCCACAAACTTTATCTTATGTGAGATTCCAACATGCGCATGGATACAGCAGTTGTAGGAATGCAAATGACCAGGCCTGGTTTGTAAATGGTTGAGTTCTTCCACCCTACCGTGACCTTCCAAGGTCAATTTATCCTGCATTCCAAAAGGGTGTCCATTCTCCCTCCTTCTTTACAATTTGTACTTCCTCTTACAATAATGCTCTATTTAAAAATATATCCATCATAGCTGGATTTTTCTGTTTTTGCAATGCCTAGAAAGGAGTTAGGGTAGTATGTATTTATTTAAATCTAAGCCACACCACCAAATTCTCAATGCGTTTTTGCGAACAAATAAAAAGTATTGAAACATTCTTTATTAGAATTTGATATTTACAAAATGGGAAAAAGCAATCAAAAAAGAAACTAATAAAAAGTGAAACAAATTTTTTTCAGTATTAAAATCGTTTGAATGCATTCGTGAACCTGTAATTGCTCAAACCATTCTTTTAGCGTGCAATTCTCCATCCCCTTCGACGAATTTTTCAAATTTCGATTCTAAATCGCAGCCAAATTTTAGCAGCTTTAACATCAGATGTAAAGCGCGGCTTAGATTCGAATAGATATAGTAAATGTTATTCTCAGTGTAACGCTCACACTCACGTATGCCGTTAAGTTCATTTTCCTCAGAATAACTTTTAAGTTGAAAATACAATAAAATTGGGTTTCTAAAAATATTTTATACACTAATACTCATTTTCTTCAGTACACATACAAAGAAGAATCTGTTTTCGTTTAAACGAAATTCATAAAAACCATAACCACAAGGCCGATCCTAACAGGTGTTCAGCGTGTGCACTGCATGCAGGCTGCAGACCGAATAAACTTCTATCAATCAAGCAAACTTTTGGGCGTATTTCTCAAAATAAAACTTATAATAAGTCTAAAAAGTATGCTGGATTTTACAAAGTTATTGAAAAATTTTAATAAATTCCAATTTTCCAATAGCGTGTGTGTATAGTACAGTTGAAGAAAACTAGAATATATTAGTGTACAGTGTGTTGGTCCTCTGTCCATTAATGCCTACTCTTTACAAACATCCTACATTTTATTACAAAATTCGTAGTAGATCTCGCAAAACCGCAATAAAAAAAGTTTTTCTACTTATCAGTGGCACTGTAGATCGTTGCTTTAACAAAGGCATTTTAGAAAAAAAAATTTGCGAAAGTTGCTTCACGAAAATCACAAATGGGTTTACCTAAGTCATAGGACTGTTTAAATCCAATAAACATTTGAAGAAATTAAAATTTTCAACTGAATAATAACCTTACAATTTAGAGAAGCAAAATAGAGATTCTTCAAATTTTATTTTAAGATTTTCTTATAATTATTTTATATTCTTTATAATAGTATTTATATATACAAAATTAATTCTGGTTTAAAAAAAATATCTGTTTCCAAATATTAACAGCATTTATTTTTCCTCCCATTTAAAAATTAAACAATATTCGTCCAATACAAATTTGTTAAAACATCACGTAATACATTAATAGTGTCAAAGAGCCAATTACACCGATACCAAACTGTGAAGTAGCAATTTTATAAAGAATTTGAAGGAATGATGTTAAAGTTAAGGTGCACTATAAAGCAACAAGAGGGCCTTTGGCAGCGGTCCCCATAATTTTGACCAGTTGTCAAGTGACGAGGATGACATTTCACACGGATTCCAAACTAACTCCCGTTGCTGATGGGAGGACTTTTTGAGCCTCAGCAAATTTAAAGTACATCAGTCCGCAAATCGGCATGTGTTCAGTGGCACTGACTGAGACATATTAGCCAGGAGCGAGTTCATGACCATGGACTACTAGGCTATCACACCCACCGAGTTAATCGAGAAACACGTGACATCGTTCAACCTTCTTTCTCCTAAATATCTTGTAAAGTAAAAAAAAAAAAAAAAGTTACAAACATGAGCGCATATGTTACCAAAGCATGTTTATTTATTGCTTTATTTTGTTTTGGCTAAATAAATTAACTACTTCAGAAAAATATATATATTTTTTAAAAATCTTTTTCGATGCTTAATAAAATAAGTAAATTTAAGATTTCTGCACACGCATGCTTGCAAGAAGATTATTCTTTATTAAATTTAATTTTCTGAAAGATATCTCAACGATGTCTAGTAACTGCCAACGTAAATAAAAGTTTAAACACAATTAATGCATTAGACGCAACTCATTATAACTATTATTTGCTATAGATTGTGCAATATATCCTGAGCATTTTTTACATCCGTTTCATATTCAAAATCAAATCCTGGTCAAAGCTAATTTCTTGCATTAGGTCTTCATCTGTATCTTTGTTGTAAGACTTTACAAACATCCTAAAACTTTTTTCTATATAATTCCTGTTTTCTTAAGTTTTTTTAAAAATAAGGGATTAATTTGAAATCAGGATTAAAATGCGTATACTTTTAAATCTGTCTTCTAACTAAACAATAACAATATCAATTACAGTGTTGAAAATGTAAGATCTAAATTCCTCTACCGGGTTTTTATAAGTCTGATATTCTAGTATTTCGAGAAATCATCTTTTTCTTTTTCGATTTCCTTTTTTCAGGAAAATGTTCTTACATATTCAAACTACGTTCTAGCACTTTTTCTTCATCTAAAAATGTGCTAAATTTTGCGCTTAAATTTTGAATTTCAGCTTTAGCTTTATTGTTTAAATTAAAAGACGCGTCAAGAGTAGTTTGTTTTACTCGAAATAGTTTATTGATAGTGTTAATTTGGGACGAAATTCAATCCACAAAATTTAACATAAATAACATTTATTTTATTGTATCCAATAGACTTTTAATTTCAGGTATCACTATATTATATTGTTTTACTTAGATAATTAATTCTTCTTAGAAATTTGTTGAAATTACGTAGACACTGTTTTATCCGAACCTATTTTCGTTTCAAAACGAGCATTGCGTATTGGTTTAAGAGTAATCCTTACGTGCTTTTGTAGAATTTACCATATTTTTGTAGGGACAGGAAATAAACAATATAAACGTTGCAATAACCTAAAAGTTTTTTACAATACTTATGCTGCTGAAAGCAACCTCACTAATCAAGGAAAATTTTGTGATACGTGTGTGCATCTGTATTTGCATGAGAATTAGAGCAATTATCCTATATTCTACTTATATGTTAAAAGGGAAAAAGCGACTCACTCACTCATCACGATACCTCCGAAACTATTAATCCTACAGACTTGAAATGTGGTAGGCATGTTCCTTTTATGCAGTAGAGATCCGAACGGACTTTGCGAAAATCGACCCTTCAGGGCATTACAGATATTTATTTCCGTTTTTTAACTATGAGACGAAAAGTTTTGAAATTAGGCAAGCAGAATCGTTTCATGGAGAGAGATCCGCTAATAAATGGTTTCGTTAAAACTGACCACTAAAAGTGGTTGCGAAGGGTTATATGCCGAAAAAAGAAAAACATACCCGTTTTTGAATAATTAGATCTACAGACTTGAAATTTGGCAGGCATGTTCCTTTTGTGGATTAGTGATCCACTACCAAATAGGATTTGCAAAAATAGACCCCCTGGGGGGTTGCGAAGCGTTAAAGAGAAGTATTCACGTTTTTTAACTATTATACAACTATATTTGAAATTTGACAAGTAAATTGTTTTCAAAGAGTTGAGGACCACTACAAAAGAGGGTTTTACGAAAATTGATTGTCAAATGGGATGAAAAAGTTTGAAGGGGTGTTACAGATAAAAAAAAAGAATAGAGTTTTTTCGAGCTATTGTACCACGCCTTGAATTTTAGCTGAAATGATTCTTTCAAGGAGTAGAGATTCGCTAAGAAAAGGTTTTGAGTAAATTGACATCCGAGAAGAGTTGCTAGGGCATTTTATATGTAGGAAAATTCCCTTTTATGAATAATTAAACCCAGAAACACGGAACACATCTGCTTTTCATGTATTAGACACAGATTTCAAATTTGGTATTTATAAAATTTTGCTAAGGAGATATGCTAAAAAGGCCTTTTTTTTTCATTTCCAATTCACTGACATTGAACACATAAAAAAATTCCTTTTCCTCCGATCTCATTTGTTTTGTTTTTCAATTCACCCGTACAAAGAAGGGATACACCAAGCTAGTATCTTTATATTCCCATTCCTGTGGCTGCCGTTGTTGTATGTCTGCCCTCTACATTTCATAATACAGGCGAATCCCGACTAAACAATTCCCCGATTTTACGGATTTTCTTCAGTACCCGACTGAAATGAAGGCAAAAACCCCTATTTAACAAAAAATAAACCCTGAATTAACGAATTACTTTGGCAACTGAAATTTCCTTTATATTGGCAAAAATTGGATTTTTTTCAAATGACACATTTTTCTTTTGTCCGAAACAGAAAAATACTTTTCTTTTTTGCTGCAAATTTCGACAGGAAAGAATGCAAACCATTATTAGACTTCAGGTGCAAATGAGTCGAATGTGTAACCTATCACGAGTTTTGAAAAGGACAGGAATTTTCATTCATATCTTGTCTTACTTCACAATGCTGTAGATATTTTAAAATTTTAACGATTACGTAACACTTGATAAAGGACTACTTATCTTCCCAAAACAGAAATTGTTGATTTTTCGGAACCAATGAATAGCGATTCTGGTATAGAAATTTATAATGAAACTCCTATCAAAACTGATACATTTTCTAATACTTAACATTGTTTGGAAACTTTCAAACACATACCTTATGCTGCATGATGTAAATAATACAGTATTTTCTTTTCTGTATTAAGTCGGAAAAGAACTCGTTAGTGTCAGAAATCGAAAAGATTGTCAAAAATGTATTAGTCTGTATTTTAAAATTTCCCCTTAACTGGTGCGAATTAATTCGTTAATATTATTTTCAGCCGTTAAATAAAAAAGTATAATCTTTAACTATGGATTTTATTTGTTTAGTTGCTCATTACAAAATTTAAAAAAGGTAAATGCACCTCAGTGCCCAAGGTCGCGAAAACTCAGTTGGGCGCATTAGGCCTTGGCCTTCTATGAGCTGTTGCACCAATGAGTTAAGTTCAGTTTCGGTGCTAAAATATTGCATTTTATTTGGATCCGATATAACGAATAACCCCTATTTAAAGAACAAAGTGTTTTGTCCAGATGAGTTCGTTAAATCGGTATCAAACTGATCTAGAAGAAAACATAAGAAAGAAAAGAAAAATCATGAACTTTATTATGTATTTATAACATGATTAAAATCTCATTTCGTTTAGCTCACTTTGATTACATATCTTTCGATTTTTGTACAAAAAAATAAATATGGGTTTATACCAGAGGTTCCCTAACTTTTCTGACTCATGGACCTCTTGTTAGGTTTTTCGTTTTGGGTAGATCCCTGCTTACCTAATATTAAATTTTTGTACATGGATCAACCTAAATGCCTTTTTGAAAGCTGGTACAGAGCTACTTACTTTAAAAGATTAAAATTCTGAAGTGTAGTGAAGTATAGTGTTTAAAACTGAAGAAAAATACGTTAATTTTAAATTTAATAATACGTAAAATGTACTTGAGAATTAATCAAATATGCGTTTAATAGGATGGAGGAATTTGGCTCTTCAACGTAATAAAATTTTAAGAATTGGCATTATTGTCGAGTTTAACCCTGGATTTCTTCGGTTCATAATGTTCAATCATTTTTTCCCCGTCTACCATTGTCGAAGCATTCTCAAACCTAGATTCAAGATCTGAATAGAATGCATTTAAATGAACGTAGGTTCACAAAACATTATATTGGCAAAATGAGTTATGACAAAATGAGAAAATTCGTGATGTCCAATAGTATACCCCTTTAGCTTAATTCTGGCAAGAAAAGCTGAAATGATGGCCCTTGTTTTAATAAAATATATGCTGTCACCTTCTAACTATACAAAGTAACCTCATTAAATTTAGAAAATAAATTTGTTAAATAAATAAAATCTGGTTTCCCTTGATTACATTTCCTTTTAAAGTCATGATGTGTGCTTTAAGGAGAACTGGAAAAAAGAAATGGAAATAAATGCTGAAATGGTCCTTGTATTAATAAAATTAATGTTGTCCCCTAGTAACCACAAATTAACCTCACTAAATTTTAAAAATGTTAAATTGGTAAAATCTGGATTCCAGTAGGTCAAATTTTTTTGAAGATTAACGTCATGATCTGGTTTAATGAGAACCACTATCATAAACCCCCATTTACACTTCATGGACCCTTAAATATTTTTTCACTGGCGTAGACACCTTGCCAGTCGTCATAGACTCCTGGGGTTCTATATAGACAACTTTAGGGGGATCCCTGTTTTATACTATTACAAATAATATCATATGATAAACTATTCTTAACCGTACGCGTCACCAATCACCAAGTAATGGATATGGAGAGTTAAAAGAGTAATTTGGTTGGAGATACGCTTGTTTTAGTCAATGTAAGGACACGTAAACATTTCTAAACTCTTTTCTAGTGACAGATAATTTACCAAGCATCCATTTTTTTGTATCTTCAGATCCGTGACATTTTCGAGTGTTGAAAATTAGTGGTTTATCTCCCCCTCAAGTTCTATTGACGTAAGTTCCAGTGATTTTGTTTGTAGAGCTACTGCTTCAAGACCAAGAGGGAAAATAACATTTTTACGTACAAAGGCGTTTTTATTGCCTGGGTCGTATAGCAGTGATTCTGTAAAGCAGGGTCGTCAAATACGCGTCCCGCATGTGCGTATTTGACACACACCTTAAGTTGAGCACACAGAAATTTTTCGGGGGGAAGTGGGGGGGGGGGTTGAAGGTCGAAAGTCCACTGTGCTTTAATACGCTGCCCAAAATATTCTTTTAATTTTGTCCATTGACGGGATCAAAAAACAGAAAAATTGATTAATAACTGAATAATTAGCATTTATTAATAAAATTAACTTTAAAAAACAAATACTTCATAAATTCTTTCGTACTACATACATAGTTATAATCAATCGAAAAGAAATCAAGGGCTTTTGGGGGGGGGTCATGACTTCCCCCTTGTGTGTGCCACTGCCCCTCCCCCCCAATACGTAATTTACGTCCCACTGACTCTTTTTGAAATATTTTATGTCAGGTTCTTAAATTTTTATCATTTTGAAATTTATTTGAGGTGATCTGTATGTATATATATACAGGGTGTCCAGCCTTAATGTGACCCAATAGCTAATTCCCGAACCGTTTGGTTTAGACATGTACTTCTAATTTGAAAAATGTTTTAAAAAAGGTAAGGGATGTTTTTACGTGCTTTTCGAACCAAAAAGTCTATTTAGGAAAAAATTACAAAAATTAAATTTTTATACAGTCTCAGGGTCCTATGACTTATTTAGGAAAAGATGCAGTACACAAAAACAAAGTAAGCACAAAAAGTTTATTTTATTGCGATAAAAACTCGCCGAGTTATTTCTAAATAAAATTGAAGCATCTGAATTGCCTAGAAAAGGGGGTCAAACATAAATTGAGTTTAAAGAGCAGTATATCAATATCTACAGAAAGAGCAAAAGAAAAACATGATAGTAATATTGAAACATCGTTTTTAACATCATATATTGACAATTTGTATTGTTGTATGGCAAAAAATAAAAGTTAAATTAAAGAAATACAATTTGTACCGAAAAGATTAAAACAACTTATTTTAACAAATAGCAGCAGAAGAATACAGGATTTGCAGTTGAAATTATAGCAATATGTAGAATGATGCGCCAATCATGAATCAGGGGCTTTATTACATCAGAATGACCAAATTAACTTAAATGATGTTTAAAAAAAATGACTGCCTTCCGCAGAAATGATGTATCGAAGCCGCGGCAGAACCTCCGACTGTAGCTTCTGCAACGTAGTTGGTGTCACAGACCTGCATGCCATGCTGATTCGATTGAGTAAATCCGATTTACTCGTGGATACACGTTCGTACACTTTTCTTTTTAGGAAGCCCCAGAGAAAGAAATCCAGAGGACTTAGGAAACTTCATCTTCTAAAAAATTGGCTAATGGTCTAGATAAAAGTTCCATGTATGATTGTGATGTTAAAGGTCCATCGAAATACATTGGGCCAATTAAGGTGCTCTTCCATATTCTGCACCACACATTCACCGACCAATGCATTTGGTGGCGATTCAGTCGTATTAGATGTGGGTTTTCGAGGGACCAATAATGCGTATTCTGCCTATTAATAGTGCCTTGCCTCGAGAACTGTCATTCATTCGACCATAAAACTTAATTTAAAAAAATCTGGATTTTAATCCAGTGTATTTGACACGAAATTGCAAAAATCAAAATGACGCTCCTGGTCTCCGGGGATTAGTTCCTGCGCTAGGACTGAACAATAAATTTATGCACCGTGCGTATATAATATGTTCAACACTGTCGATTTTGTCTGAGTATTAACAAGCTTTGCTAATATCCCGGACACTACTTTCAGGATGAGCCAGGGCATATTCTAAAACATCCTCAGCGTGTATCCGCCAACTTAAAGGTGCAGCACGAGACAACTCCAGGTTTTATACAAGTGTGGAACAGCACGGCCAATTGTACAATAAGATGGATGTCTTCGACTGGGAAATTTAATTGCATAAAGTCTTGCCGCCTCTCTCTTATTTCGATTACACTGCACATACAACACTGCCATTTCGTAGTATTCATCATTTGTATACATCTCGTTCTCACGTACTAGAATTCGTAATATTGCAATTGCTAGCGACTACACAACAGATTTTTAATAATCACCATGATCAGTACCGCAGCAAATAAGCCTATTTTTTTTCTCGATTTCTTTTTGAAATGTTTTCTTCGTCCAAAATATTTTATTTTGTCTATATTTTACACGCACAGAATAAATTGTGTTTCTTATAAGTACACAATTATTGTATTATTAACGTAATTTATGCACTTTTAAATTTAAAAATGATTTACGAATGAGTGACGTGCAAGAACGAAAGTTTCCTGGCAGAGTTCCAATTAATTTGATTTTGGAGACAGCCCCTAACTAGCTTTTTGAAAACGGCCGGGCAAATTGAGGAAACATACGATTTCAAATTTCCATAACTCGGCCAGTTTTTATCGCAATAGAATGAAACCTTTTGTGGTTACTTTGTTTTTATGTGTACTGCATCTTTTCTTAAATATAAGTGATAGGGCCTGGAGACAGTAAAAAAATTAATTTTTGTAATTTTTTTCTAAATAGGCTTTTTGGTTCGAAAAGCACGTAAAACATTCCTTACCTTTTTTAAAACATTTTTCAAATTGGAAGTACATGTCTAAGCCGAACGGTTCGGGAATTAGCTATTGGGTCACATTAAGGCTGGGCACCCTGTATATATATAGATAAAGATGGAGGACAAAATAATACGAACACCTGTGAAAAAATGGAAAATCTTTATTAATAGGAGGCTGGCCCACACTTTCACGTACACATTTAATTCGATTTGGGACAGATTCATAAATGTCATGGACAATATTAAAATGAATATTAAGCCATTCCTCCTGCAGAATTGTCGCTAATTCAGAAAGGCTGGATGGAGGTAGAAATCGGGAATGAAATTTGGACGCAAATTATTCCCTTAAATGTTGAAAAATAATAAAGTCCGGAGACTGAGGGGGTCAAGCAAGATGCGAACTTCATCATCATGCTTGACCACACCTAGGGTAGGGGCGTTCTCGTCTGGAAAAAGCAGTCCTCCTTCAGGGAACACAATCTGGAAAAAAGGATGAACATGATCCCCTAGATTGCTTAAAAAAACTGGGAGCAATTAAAAAATAGTTTTAACTATTAAAAACTATTTAAAGAGGTAGCAAAATGTATTGCGGGAATAAAAATATGATAAACACAATTTATAGAGTATATAAGAGTGAGAGAGAGACTGATTTCAAATAAAATAGAAATGTGGAAAGTTATTCAATATGTAGTAAGATTGCTTAATTTTGAGAAATGGAACTTTGAATGTAATTAAGATATAAATTTAGTTGAAAAATGTAGATTCTTTTGTGATATTGTGGCCTTTGTGTGTGTCAAACAGTTTTGAGTTATCTCAGTAATTTCAAATTATTTTGGAAATGTTTTATTGTTCTGTTTGGTAAAAGAGTGGAATACTGAATCGACCGCGGCTAACTCCGTTGCGGGAGGCTAATATACGGCCAACTTAACCATTGGGTACTTTTGAAACACATGGGAAAGTATGAAACTTCTCTAATGACCGTGATTTGGGATACCATACTCCAGAGGGTGAGTGCTACTAGCAAAGCATTACAATCTGTTCTGTGTGAGCTATTAGGAGGATCTAATCTACTGAAATTTTTAGAAAATTATATACAAAATTTCAGGAATTAATTTAGAAAGTAGAACAATAAGCAAATGACTTATCAGGGGTATCATTTTAAAAGGAAGTTGGACAAGCTTGCTGGCAGCGAAAGAGAAAAATAATTTTCGATGAAACTAAAGAAGGTCATAAATTTGAAAATAGGTAAAATTTCTTGTTCAACTAATTCTATGTCATATGCGATAGGACAAGTGCAGAACTATCCCGAAGAGCTGGAATATATAAAACTGTTACAGAATACTTTTTTGTATTTTTTGACGAGAGGTTTTTTGAAAATTAAGAAGAAAGCTGTACAAAAATAAAAGTATATTTAAAAAGACGATATTGAATTGCTTAATTTTGACGATGATTTGGATCATTTTTTGCTATTTTTAAAAGAAAACGAAGATATACTATGAACACTCCAATAGAAATTTTTCGAGTTGTGCAAAAGAAATCGTCTCGACTTTCCCTAATATCGAGATACTTTTAAAATATTTTTAACTATACCGATATCAAATACATCAAGTGAGTGATCTTTTTCGGTTTTAAAGCGCGTTAAAAATTATTTAAGAAGTAGTATGGAAGAAGAGAAACTGAGCAGCATGGCCATTTTATACATATAACAAGATGTTTTGGACCAAAGATACTGCAAAAATAATCGATGAATTTGCCCAAGAAAAATGAAGACGTAAAGTTATGTAACAAAATTTTAAGTTGTTAAATAAGGTGTTTTTTTTAATTCTTTAAAATAACATTAAAAGTTTTTTTTAAGCCGTTAATTTTGTTTTAGCTATTCATTTTATTTTGAGAATTAAAGGTCAGCGAATTCTTTCGATTCTTCAGCCCAGGAGGCCCCGGACCTTTTACCACCAGGGGCCTCCAACTAGCTTAATCTGCCTCTGTCCAAGAGTAATTAAAATCGGCTGTGAACTAAAAACGACCTTTTTAACTTGAATAATATTCGTTTATTCAAAATAAAATTTACATAAAAAAATGCTCATGCGAAAATTTTGTACAGATTGCAACACAGATATACGGAAGGCAGATTTTGTCTGGGGCCGCAAATCCTTGGAAATCATTCGAGTTGCAACAGCGGTTCAAGATATTTTGGTGAAAGTTAAATTTTCATTTTTGGAATACTCCAAACTTGGGGTCACTACTGGCGTTGGGGGACCCTGGCAGAATTTTAATCCGCCTCTGACTGACGTCATCTAAGACCAGAAAGATGTTTAGAGGTCATACATAGCAATGGGGATTATGCACAATCATAGTTAATGTTCATTTTGCGTTTACTTTCTCTTCTTAATGGGTAAAAAAATTTATAAAAGTTCCCACGTTTCTATTATGTGGAATTCGATTTTGGCTATTTATGTTTCGTTCTGCAAATATTAAAAATTAATACAGTATTTTAATTGCTTCCTCAGAAAAATGAGTGTATATGTATATTGTAAGACCAATTAAATTTTTAAAAAATGAATATACTATCATAAATTTAGGATAAACTAATACATTTTGTATATTTCTTAAGGAATTTCTGCCTATTGTTATTTTGTAGTATGACGAGCAATATTAGAATTTCCGTACAATTATTTTTCAAGTGTAGTTTGTAAATGAATATGTCTTTTAACCAAAAAGATGAGTCGAAAGTATTAAAGAACTTTATTTAAATAATAAAACAGTACTATAAAATCATATCATCATATACTTTAAAATTCTAAAGCATTCGTCATGTAAATATTCCCATGCTTTAAGATGACAGAAAAAAAACTCTCGTCCAATTGCATAAAAACTTAATCTACGAGAATAATTTCTCTAGATAAATTGCAATTTATTCCAAAATGATGAAACTCTAAATCATTTCCCTTGTATTTCTCAAGAAGCATTTCATTTGGACATCTTTTGTATAGCTCGCAATTAATGACAGGTAATACAAGTTGGTATATCTCGTCTTTCTTTGCAAGTTCTTTAAAGTTATTGGGAGTTTGCCTCCAAAAATCCTTCAGTAGCCACACATAGTTGAAGTCCTTCCATCCTATCAATATCCTTTCAAATATAATAAAATTCAATATATTAATGTAGTTTTCTATTGACATATAGGGCCAAACATTTTTCGTAACATTTAAGAATTCCTTTTGCAATGGCCACACCAAGTAATATTGTAGAATTTTTGAAGAATACTCTCTCAAAATATTTTCTTGCTCATGTTTTTGTAAAACTGAAAGACAAGAACAGATATCCTCATAATCTATAACTTTTAAGTTTATTAAAGTTTTATACCATTCCACTCTTAGAGTTGGTGTCAATAAAGAAAAGAATACCCTAAAGTTCAAGGGAGTAACAACTGGATACCAAAAAATGTGAAAAGGATTCTCAACAGTTCCTGTTGCCCCATACTCAAACCAAGTTCTATGACCGTAATGATCTCTCAATTGCTTTTCATAATCTTTTTCATCTATACTCATTATTTCCCATAGAGATAGAACATCCCTTTCGAAACCGTAATGACGAGCTAATTTATAACGTGCAGAAACGGATAAACTTTCATTATTGATTAAGGATTTAGCAGTTTTTATCCTGTTAATTTTACCTTTTCCGTTCCAACAGAAGTACTTTTGAATATCTAAAATCTCAAATTCAAAATTTTCTTTTTCATGCTCCATATGCCACCTATAAATTTCTAAGCAAACGCAACGAATTATAGACACGAGTTCGTTTCTCAGAATGTTTGGAAAATCTAAGCAAGATATTTTCTTTAAAACCATTACCTCCCACATCGTGGAGGGTAGATTATTTAATGTGAATCTATCTGTATTAAAACAAAAATCATTATAATATTCGGAAACTCTCCTGAAGCCCCAAATGGTCGGGTTTTGCGCTGTTAATACGCATTTCTCTTCAGTCATGCGCAAACTAAGCTTCATTTGCAGAGAACTCTCGGGTATTTCTTTATTTATAAATGCGCGTAATCCATTGCTAGGAAAAATAAAAGAGGCAGGTCCATATTTTTTCATGAAAGCCATTGTCTCTGGATCATTACAAATTCTAACTGCAATCTCGACAAAACTCATTTCCTGTAGGGTTGGCACGGCTGGGTTACCGAAAATCATGTTGACCAGTTGTCTTTAAGAAAAACAGTTTCTAGCAACAATCAAAGGAAATCTGCAAATAAAACGAGGGACAATAGAATACGAATACAAGCATGTCCATAGGAACAAAAAATATATATCAGCGTTTCTCAAACTATAAGGCGCACCCCCTAGTGGGACATGATAAATGTATAAGGGAGGGTTCGGATATTCGAAACTAGAAGTTTATTTTAAAAAAATTATTAATTAACTGAGAATAAGCAAACAAAATACATTCTGACATAATTAAAAATCAAATACACGTTTACACTGAGGCAACACGCTTATAAATGAATCACTACAATGCCCAATGTATTTCATAATTAATTTAACAACACTAAGTTAAGAAAAATTTTAATACTAACCAGGGATCCCATGAGTTTGAATTACATAATTTGTATTCAAAAACTAACATTTGCATTGATGACTTATGGTTTGATGTAACGGGGAGCGGGAGGAATACATAAGCAAATTCTCAGAAATAAGTAAATCTTTGCAAACACTCTCAAGGACTTTTAATTGCATTCCAAATCCTCCGGAATAACTATATGGACTGCAGTGCACAGAAAAAATCGTGCATGGAAAAAACGTAGATCTAAGTCCTGGGTAATTAACGCTTTGACTCAGAGAAATTTATATACGCCGATGGCCCTTGAGAAGTTAATATCGTCATGTAGCTTCAGCGTAAAGGTATAGTATTGTTGAATTCTATAAATTGTTAATGTACAAAGGAACAGAGGGGCGAGGAAAATTATGATTGAATATTGGACCACATATGCTGAAATTTTGAGAACTGATATACATATATATATACATTTAAATTAATAAAACACATATAGAAACGAAAATTTCGTGCTGTTTTTATTTAAGCGGAGAGTCAGAAAAAATGGGGAAGGATTCAACTGAAAAGAAGCACAGAAGAGAAAGTCAATCAATTTATACAAATAATATAGTTAATATTCTAAGTGATGCAAAAAATTATATCAACTGTAATAAAAAAAATTATATTTAAGATACTCAGATATCTTACCTTTTAAAGATATGACACCAATGTATATTCAGAACATGTAATCGCTATCTTGAGTAGAAAGTTTATATCTTGAAGAAATTCTGCTACAGAAATAGATGAATAATAACAAACTGAGTTAAACAAAAGGAAATATGAATTAAAACATTGTAAATTAAAGTATTGAGTTATTTCTTAACCATACTGAGAAAAAGGATTAAAAAAAGACCGATTTAATTTTAAAGGCTCAAAGTGAAATTGATTATTTAACTTTGAACTATCGGTTTTTTATTTATTTAAAAAATATCAATAAGATTTCATATGTTTTAAAATATTGGTATTCAGCATGTCTCAGAAGAATTTTAGGTTTTCTGATAATTAATATTGACTGTAAGTAACGGAATTAATCTTTGCTCATAAAATGTAAAATTTTGCTCATCCGCCTCCATAATATTAAGGGGTGGCAGCAAAAGATAATATACATAATATATATTAAATTTTTTTTGGCATATCCTGTTACAAAAGCAGCATTAGAAGAAAGAGCAGGAGCAGACTGGCGCGCCTGAGGTTATTAGAGTACACATCCCGATTGCAAACTGAGGTGTTCGAAAAGTTCATTGCAAATGGGAATGCTTGCTTGTGTCCAAAATGAATTTACCATGTGGGACATTTATTATTGCATACACCGTGTATGGTGAGGGTGGTTAGTCACTAGTGTTGCATGTTGAATGAAGGGAGGTAGAATGTGGAAGACGAAAACCGAAATAGATTACTCTCAATCCACCAATGGAAACACACTATCCCGTTATCGGACTTTCACTTGTTCCCTGCATTGAAAGTCACTTCTAACGGATGTTATTTAAAAAAAAAAACAATGTTCAGGTACGACAAATAGAGTTAATGTGCAATATGTAAATTGTATGATTGCTTGGTGTAATTTTTCTGGCATTCAAGTTTTCGTGTCATGAAAATATGGTGAAAAATTTTGAACGCTTTTCTTATGAAAACAACATACACACAAACATATCTGTACTAGAAAGTTTTGATTTTTATCCACTTTTTCCCAAGTAGAAGTAAGTGAAATCTTAAAAATCAATTATAGTTATATCAATTCAAAATATTTTGCGGTATCTTGAAGATGAAAAAGTTTTATTACTTAATTAGCCAAATAATTGTCAGCCATACAAAAACAAAACTCATCCTTAATTTCTGAAGCGTACATTATTTCTTCTAGTGGTAAGACAAGTTTCCTTCTTAAGCAAAATTGATTTGAAAAATATCACAACATAATTATTTATGGAATCTTTTCTTGTGGGAATTTTAGGTAGCCTCGAACACGGATAAACATAAATATTTGTTAAAAACTCTATGGGAGAGGCATAAGTATCATATTCTAAAGTTTACAAATCGATTCCAAGAAGCATGGAATGTTAGGCTGTGTCCATTTAAATTCATTTCGTGCCCAGGGCGCAAAAGATCTGCGGTCTATCTTGGCATGCGGATCGAAATTTATAACCAGAATATCTGGTAAGTCCAGGTATCCGGCGCCTGCGCGACCGACCCAAGCACCCAATGGAAAACCGCCACTTGTTAGGGTCAAGACAATTTCTTTATATTCTGGTACGGCAACTGATATGCTGCACCTCATGGAATAACTCGTCGAGACAAAAGATAAAATGCTGCCGTTTGACGCTTATTTTCCGCCTACAGGACAGAGGGTGCACATGTCCGAAATGAGCTTCATTTGGGGTTATCTTTGATTAAAAGATATTGATTTTCATACCTTTGACAATAGATTCTATGCAGGCCGAAGAATTTCTGCCACAGAATTACTATTTGGGATGTAATTTAACCTTAGTTTACTTTTATTTACTATTATCAATCTACTCTGGACACTAATATCCACAAGCTCTGGAAAAGAAACAGTGAAGCACTGAAATAAACACTACGTTCCTTTTTGATACAGATCAAATGTTTGATGGTAACGTTTCGGAGCAGCATACTTAAACTAAATACCTTATCAAATGTATATGTAATATCAAATATTTTTCATTCAAGCAAACTTTTGGAGCGAATTTTGTTATGTTGCCATAGCAAAGGCTTTGAACAACTTCTCCCCAGTAATCTGAAATAATTGCTCGAAATTCCAACCAATTGGGTTCTTTGACTCCCAACGTCCTAAATTAGATGGCGGTAAAGAATTCTGGCTTGGCTTCATGAAACGCATCAGAAATTTCGTATAAAGTTTAATGTTTTGTGATATTTAAATGGCGACAATCTCTTAAACAGAATGGTGCCTTTTATGTGTTAACGACCGCAACAATAAGCTTCGACGGAAAAAGTAAATATCGGATATTCATTCTTCGAAGCAGAAATATTGGTCAGTAATTTCTCAGTTTGAAGATAAGGGCGTAGCTGACGTCAGAGAGTATCTTGTTGTTTACGACAACCGTTCACCCTTACAGCTGATGGAAGACGTTTTTCAAAAGAGACTCGAATTACTCCGAGACATGTGCGTGTTATAAGCCCTCTGTGGAACTGAATATTATGGGGTTGTTGCATTAACCTAGTTGTTACAATCACGAACTTGTATAGAGTGTGTCAAGGGTTGCAGCTGCGGTGACTCTGAGGACATTCGGAACAGAAAGGCTGAGGCACGTTAAATCTGTTGTTCTGAAATTCGGCTGTCATGAATTGTAAGCTTAGAGGAGATGTGGACACTCGGGTGTCGTCCTCTTCATTTAGCCTAGTGTCAAAATTAAGAAATCAAATATCAATAGACTTCTATTCTTTTTCCTCAACGTTTATATAAAATATCTGACCTAAAGCATCCTAACACCCAGTGGTATGGACTTAGAGCGTCTGAGGCATATATTAATATGATGTTGGTTCCCTTTTTGCAAGGATGACAGCCTGCACACATTTATGAAGACTTTCCACTAAATTGTGATAGGCGACCACAGGAATTGCCTTCCAGGCGTCCATGACAGCTGAAGTGAGTGCTTCAGTGAGGATTGTCGATTTGGCTGGCTACTTATCTGCGTTTAATTCTTTCTATGATTGTCGATCTGAGCATTTTTTGTCAACACTGTGAACGGTGAATGCAGTATCCAATAGATCTTCCGAAAAAAAAAAAAAAAAAAAAAAAAAAAAAAAAAAAAAAAAAAAAAAAAAAAAAAAAAAAAAAACTCGATCAAACAGAGCAAGACTGTAAAGCGAGATTCATGACTCCAAAGAACAGTTTTCCACATGCCCGCAGTCCAATGACGGAGAGCTCTACACCATTGCAATAGATGCTTCGCATTCTGCGGAGTGATGTTTGGCTTGTAAGCCGCGGCGGACCATGAAATCCCAATTTTTTTAACTCTCAATAGACAGTCCTGCTGCTAACACTAATTCCTGATGAACTTTGGAACTCCTGAGAATATTCCACCAAGCAGGATTTGCGATTTTGTTTCACTACCCTTTTCAGAGTTCTGCGGCTGCGTTCACCAAGTATTTTCGGGCTACCGGTTCACTTTTGAAGTTAAACTTCTATGCTGACGAGTGAATGGAAAATTTGCTCAGTTTTGCGTAACAGGGAGAAAACGAACGGAAGCAGTGATTTCACCCACCATCTCCCCCAAATCGTCGCAATGTTGAAAAAATAGCGAGCGGGAGGAAAAGACAGCGGGGTCAGGAATGTATTATTTTCCTCAGAACCAGCCTAGAGGCATCTAAGCTTCTTCTTCAGTTAGCTAGTGAACCTATGAGAGGGAGTAAACAGAGTGAAAAAAGGGGTTCGCATTTGCTAAAAATAGCATCAGTGGTCAGGAGTTGATGGGGGCAGGGAATTCGTTTCGACAGAAACGAAGAAACTGCAACTTTTCTACATTCGTTCTTCACGTGGTTGGGTTTTCGATTTGTTTGGTTCGATTGGAGGAGGAGCAGTGGTGGATTACGCGGGTGTCGGACCTGGTGGCTGCCAGAGGCCCCACGTTTGATGAGCGCAGAAGGCCAGTGACAAACCAACCACGCCACCTTGGAATTTAAAGCAAGCGGTTGTTTTCACTAATTTAGTTTTTTCGACTCTTTAAGCCCATGAGCCTGAAACCTTTTACCGCCAAGGACTTCCAACTATTTTAATTTGCCTCTGGGGGGGGGGACACCTTATGACTTGTGTCATATCCGTGAAAAACTTGGATGATTGCTTTCCTATTGGTCGACTCCCCCACCCCCCACTTTTTTCACCAGACCAGGGGACATTTGTCAACGGTTATCTATGTTGCAATGTTTGTGTTACGGGGTAGACAAAATAGCTCTTGCAGCAAAAGCGTGCCTTTTAAAAATATTTCCTTAGATTGTAGGCCACACGGTGATATTTTCGGCATCTAATTTTTTTTTTTTAAATTTTCATTTGCGTTGAATTATTATTGATTCTAATCAGAATGCCTAAACCAAATGCACAAAGAGAAAAAGAGTTTCGTGAAAGAAAAAGAAAAGAAAAACTAGCAGATAAAACAAGTGATAAAAAAACAGAAAAATAGTGCAAATTCTTCAAGGGCTACTGCCAAAATCTCGATCAGAGTACATGAGAGAATATCGAGCACGGAAAAAACGTTGCAAAATATTCTTTTAATGCCGAGTTTAATGACTGATGATGGGAATGCTATTGAGACTCATCTAATGCCAGCACTGATTAATACGGACTTTGTGAAGCACCCTGTGCAGTTAACAAGTACAGAGCCCTCAACAAGTCTAGTGGTGTTGGAACTGATGCATGTGAACCGATAATAAATTCTATCTTACGTTACAAAGACTATGATTCCCACAAAAATGCTCACAAAGATTTCCAAAAGCAATTCGTTGATAATCCTTTCGGTCACGGGTGTTCGATTTGTGATAGATTATGGTTTAGAGATGATTTGAAAACGGGCCTGTTGCTGAGCATAAAAATATTTTACCGGGAATTAATTTAGAAGACGTTAAGGCGTTCTACAGTTGCCGACAAAGTTTAAATAGGAAAAGTATACCAAATGTAAAAAATATAATGGTTTTGTTTACCCAGAAATTCCACATCTTCCTACTTTGGATATGGTAGCAGAAAGACTCATTTCTCCACGAATACCTTTCATGCAAATTAGGCGATTGAGACATGTACTCGGTCAGTTATGAATATTAGGGCAAATAATCAATGTTCCAGTATCCGTCAATACAATGGTCAATCGACTGCCACGGAATGTTAATGATGATTACTGTGTCAATGTTCACATCAAACGGAGGAAAATTCACAGAACTAGTTATCTGATGGGTTTGGTTACTAAAAGAAACATCAAAACATGGTTGCAATATTTAGCAGCTACTCCACTTTACAGAATGTATGATGTTACAATCGATGATAGTTTCTTCAATTTCCAACAGATTGCGTCTCAAGTTCTTCAAGATGAAATCAGTGAAAATATAATATTGAAGAAAGTTTTACAGCCCAGCGACAGACGTTGTTATGGAATGAAGAGATGTATCTTCGTATTGCTCCTGGAGAAGTGAATTTACCAAGAAGTTTCACTTCTATCGCGTGGCATTCCACACACCATTTTTTTGCCGTTTCACTAACTGAACGTTTCTAATTCACAATTACATCACTCACAATGGATTTAGGCTTCTGTAGAATGTCCGCAATCTCACAAACTGATTTCCCACAAAAGGTGGCATCGCACTATACTGCCACGGTCAAACTCACTAAGCTCCTTTGACTTACTCATTGTCTCACAAACGCATAAGTACAAACTGACAAACAACAAACAACACTTTTATAGCATTCATTTACGTATCAAATTGCGTCACTCGCCAGAACCACTTTTTTAAGAGATGTCCGGATACTTTTGGCCAAATAGTGTAGTTCTCTTTCTATGAATAGTATTCGAAATGGCAAATTGATGTTTTAAAGGTATGCGCAAGAGAAGTTGATAACTCATGTGATATCTTCAAAGGCAATCACTAGAGAATCACTTTAAAAAAAAAACAATAATATTTGAGACAATATACAGCTCTACATGGGGAGAATACACTGTTGTTAGCTAAAGCGATACAGCGTTTGAAGATATTTACATCATCTCCCAATCTAAATTTGTCAAGCATGTTAATCATGTACTAGAACGCTACATTAGGATTAATGTGCGTGTGGAGGGGGGGATAATATAAGATCAAAGGCATTTAAAATGCAGAACAGGGGTTAATATTAAAACTAATGTTTAGTATTTTATTTTAAAACTAGATTATATTTATCAAACTCAACTTACAAAAAATAGGCTTTACATATTTTTACCCAGTTATATGAGGTAATTTCCATTTTATTTCTGCAATGTTCCCAGAACCCTCTCGCCTGCATTTTACTGACATAGAAAAAAAATCCACCATGTAATTCGATAGTGATGAGCAAAATTTTATTTTTTAAATACAACATTTTCACAACAAATCAAACAAGCTGTTGTTATATGTTTGTTTTTCTCTTCGAAATAGTCAAGACGCTAATCAGCTAGAAGCAGCATACCGTACATGTTTATTTTTCGCTCGGAAGACATGAGTGTAATAACCTTTAACACGCCAATGTTCCAATATTGGAACATCAACTTTGAAATTTTCTGAAAAATTCAATTTTATTCATATTGTTCCATAAAAATTATTTTAAAGACAAAAAGCATGGATTAATTTTTTGAAATTGAATTATTGTTGCTAAATTAAATAGTCTCTCTGAGAAAAAATTCTAAATAATGCATTTTTTTCTACTTTTGATCGGGCAAAATTCAAAAATTCATATAAAATTCAAAATTTTAAAAATATTTTTATTATTTGGTAAAAGTAACTAAAAATGATCATTTTAACTATAGACAGCAAGATATCATAAAAAATATCGTTATTTTTTGTACTATCGGTTTTGAAATTTCAATGTTCCAAAAATGGAACATTGTCGTGTAAAGGTATACTTTTTCACACTAGGCATTTATTATGTTTACAGTTCACATAAGAGTGGGAAAAGGTTTCTGAACGCTAAAAACTTATAGAATGTGTCGGAAGAAAATATTATGACTTGTCTTTCGTTTCGGCTCCCTCTCTCAACTCCCCCCCCCCCTTTTCAACCGTTTCTGGACAATCTCAAGTGAATTTCTCAGCTGCAGCAAAGGTAACTACCACGTGCGTTTGTTGATGATAGTTAGATGTAGCGTGTGTCTTATTTGAGAAGAACGTCACATAATAAGGTTTTATATTATTTTGTATTACGTCAGATAGTGAATATCCATTACGCTGATAAGATGACGCATTCACAGCCATTCCTGAATGTAGAAGAGGCTTTGGAATATTTTTATACACAATCAGATGAGAAGAACCTATTAATATTTGTCAGTTTCCCCTAGAAGAAAGGGGGTGATTTACTGACGAGGAAGATATCGATGAAAATACTTTTCATTAGTTCAACCAGTATATGTTTGTTGCAAAATCGAAATTTCTGCAAGCATAGATGATGATGAAATACCTCCTGTATGTCAGAAAAGCACAACGAAAAAATGACTCAAGTGCGAAAAAAGATTGCTTGTGAAATGTTTTCCTAGCTATAGATGGACAATAAAAATAGTTTAGGACATAAAAAAACACAATAAGAAAAAACAATAATATATTTTTTTTATTTCTCATTTTAAAGAATTTTGGTAAATCTATACTTTTCTAGTTTTTTTTTTTTTTGCTTTATTATACTATAGCTTTGAGAATTTTGATATGAAGGTTATTTGTTTATTTCTTTGTTCTACTGTGTTTTCCTTTATTGTTTCTAATAAGTGATTGTAATTTTCTGAAATGTATAAATTTCTCTGTATAAATTATATTTTCAACTTAATCTGCTTTATTTTGGAATTATATTTAAAAGTTTACTTCAGATGTGCGCAAACAGGGGAACCTGCCCCCCCCCATTGGGATACATTTAAAAAACTATGCAGGGAAAAAATGATAGATTCCTCTCGTTCACATGCAAACTTTTAGTTCTTTCCCCCCATTTTAATTTTAGAATTTTTCAGGTCCATTTCAATTGTTTGGTGGTATCATGCCCCTCCCCCTAAACGGGGGGCGGTGTGAATAATGAAACCCCGTTGGGAAATGTTTAATGACACCTCTTGTTTTAAAATACTACTTCTTAAAAATGCATATAATAACTGATTTTTGAATTTAAATGTCATTGGTCGGACTCTTAAAAAACATGTGAAAAAACTTAATGGTTCCCGCCAATGTTCCATTTTTGTAACATGCTAAATATCTTTAAAAAAAACATTTTTTTTCAAACTTTTTTTCTTTTATAGATCTTATGTTTCAATTTTAATTCGATTTTTATCAAAAATTAGTTTATGTTACCATTCAATTAGTGTGCGGCGTTTAAAAGGTTGATTAAAATTTTTCTCACACTTAAATTGGTCGCTACTACAATGTTGTTGTTTATATATAAAACCACAATTACAAAAAGAACAAAAAAAAATATCTCGCAATTCATACCTGCATGACATCAAAAGCAAAATTGATAATTTTGAATGCTTGATTGATAGAATTTCTGGCAAAAGTCTTAATGTATTTTTTTATATAATTGAATTTGTTAGTGCATTAAGCAGGGAACGGACCACTCAGATTGACCCAGTTGGGAAAATGTAGCCCATGGGTTGCAGGTTGAGTATAGCTGGTGAAGATCCTTCCTTAAATCCTACCAATCCATAATGTAGAGCAGTGATTCCCAAAGTGGTCTATATAGACACCTAGGGTCTATGGCAACATATCTGAGTTAGTGAAAAAATAATTCGGGGTCCATGAGTGTAATTGGGGGTCTACGATAGTGACTCATTATACCAGATTATGACTTTAATTTTAAAAGAAAATTTAATCCAGTGGAAACCAGATTTATCTGTTTAACAAATTTATTTACTAAATTTAATGAAATTAATTTGCAGTTACAAGGACCATCATTCGTCGTTTCTGCCATAATTCTTCATCCATTTTTACCTTGCTAAGGAGTATAATAGAGGACGTCCCGAATTTTCTTAGTTTCTCAATTTGTCACACACAATCTGCCAAGAAAAAGGACATTTTAACCTATGTTCAACATTTAAATGCCCTTTATTCAGATTTTGATACTAGATTTCAGAATACTTTGACTGTATAAATATATATAGATTGTAATACCACAGTAGGTAATTAATTAATATGGTCACATTGAAAGAAAAAACAAATGTCATATTACAAAAGGAACTGATCGGAAATGGCCCTAAGAAGATCTTAAAGTTAAATTTAGAAAGGATATCAGCAATTTTAGAAGCACTAGAATGGATGAAGCACCAGATTTATCTCTCCCTTTAAAAGCATTTGTTTGTTGCTCAGTTACTCTATGTAACACTTACTTTATGTAGTGATTAAATTTTAATTTAACTAATTAACATGTGTGTCTTAGGTTTTAAACACATACTTCACTACAGTTAGAAATTTAATTATTATAAAGTATGTATAACTCTATACCAGCTGTCCAAAAGACATTTAAGTTGACAAATTTGCAAAATATCATTGTTAGGTAAGTAGGGGTCTACCCAAAACCGAAAAACATTGCAGGGTGTCTATGAGACAAAAAGTGTGGAATCTCTGATGTAGAGGATATTTTAAGATTTTAACTATTATGATGCATTAGAGGACGGATATGTACAGTGAAATTTGATGAAATTGTCTATTCAGAGCCCCAATGACATTACCCCAATGAATGAATGATTTTACTCCAATGACATTCATTCTCGCGTTAATTATTTTATTCTTATATTAAAAATTATTTGCTTTTTAGTTCGATTCACTATAAAAGCGTGTTTTTTAGTCCTTTTAAACTACAATTTACTACATTGCTCATCTTTCTACCATACTACTGCAATACCACGGTTCTGTTGCATTACTATTAGTTTTATTTTAATGATTATTACTCAAAACCACAACATTGAAGGAAATTAATAAAATTCAAATGAATAACACAAATGAATACAATGCTTTTTTCGACGCTTACATTTTTATGACCAACATCATTGTGATCGCGTGTCTCCGCATTTTCGACGCAGAACAAGAGAAGCGCGTATGACAAGAACTTCACTCACATGGTTAAGGAAAACAAAAAATCGATTGAATATTACAGAATGCGAATATTTAGAATGACTACTAATTAATTTAATATGTAATGTTAAAAAATATGCTGCGTAAAATGATCAAAAGATTATAGTGATAAAAGCGGATGGCACTTAATTTTAAAAATACTATAAAATTCGCTTATTATTCATGCAATAGAAAAATTGCTTGATAAAATAAATGTTCACATTTGTTACGTCAGTTATAGTGATTATGAAAGGAATAAACAATTTCAGAATCAAATATTAGGAAAAATCGATCAAAAAATGCAGCCTACTACTATATTAATTGAAATTTAACTATTTTGCAATTAGTATCTGTTCTTCTGAAATCTTCTAAATTTTGTATAAAAAATGAAAATAATAGAATGAAATTAAACAAATTCATCACTCCGGTTATTTACTTCAATACTCTTTCTTAAGGTATCAATACTTCCTGAACTTTTTTTTTAAAAAAAATGGAGATACAGGATTTTGTTGTTGTTTTTAGATTTTTTTTGTACATTTTAAGAAAAATACGCTGAAATTATAAAAGAAAAGAAATTATTGTTACCAAGATGGGAAAAAAATGGCTAAAACTAGACAAAAAATATCATAAACGAGGCAAATTCTATCCAAAATTTGAACAGGTTTTCCATTTATCAATTCTGATCCGTTGCTATGTTATTCATTTTTGAAATGAACTTCATTATAAGAGATATTATAATTTTACAAAAAATAGAGCACTTTATCTTGTTATTACGTGAAATTGTTTAAACAGCAGTTGTTATATTCACATTAAGTGGGTGTAATTTTTATAATAAAACATTGATTAATAAATCTGAAGGTTAAAACACTTTTACTATTATACAGAACATGCACAAAAAATTCAGTTAATTATTTTCAAAAATTTTTAAGCAATCGCTGTCCTTATTTGAGCATTTTCAAAGATTTAAGATTTTAACTATTATGATGCATTCTCTAGAAGAACGGCACATAAGGTCCTTGCACACAGGAAGCCAACAAACTAGGATCGGTCCTGCATAACCATTCAGTCTCAGATATTCTTTTTATAAGAGACTAAATGTTGCATTTGCGTCGCACTAAAACTGCACGAGGGCTACTGGACACTAGCATCATAATTTTCAGCCATGTTCAATTCACAACGACGACACTGAGTTTCCCCCCCCCACTCCTAACTTCCCGTTAGTGTGGTACTTAGGAGCGGGGGCTGCCAACTCAGTGTGTCGTCCACGTCACTTGACCATGGTTCAAAATTACGCGGACCGTCACCAAAAGCCCTCGTGTTGCTAATCAGTGCGACGTTAGTATTCTCTCACTCACC
>BMAO01028946.1:0-15717 GCA_019973975.1 Trichonephila clavata | reverse complement strand
ATCGGAAAGCTTAAATTATGACTTAATTAACAATAACTTTAAAAAATGTATAGTCCTTACAATGTCATGGAATGCGAGTACAATGCTTTTTCGAAATGCATATTCCATGCACAGCTTTTTAATAAAATTCAAGTTATTTAATCCTTAAAATGTTTCATTAAAATAACAACATATCTATCCATAAAGTATTTATTCTCTTAAAAATCTTTCCAATCTTTTCAATGATATCCAATTTCGAATAAAAGAGGGAAAACTGAAAATCCACTACCTTCATTTCAATAAACCAACTTTTCGCAACTGCTTAAGTACATATATGTTTTAATTATTCTCTTGTAATAATGTATCCTCTGATTTCTCTTTTCCTTACTAAAATCTTCTTCTGTCGAAATGATATTCTGAATGTTCGCATCATGTAGCATACAATTTAATCTTTTCTAAATAAAATCCCCTTTTGTGAAAATCATAACTGGAGAAATTATGCTCTAACAATAAAACAAATCTGAAGTAATATAATACGGGAAAATCACCTTCTCCTTTTTTGAAAAAAGAAACAATAAATAAACAACAAACTTTTGCACCCAAAACTATTCATCATAAAAAATAAACTACTCTGTTTTAAATTTTTAATGTATAATTGTAGTTCAATTGCTGAATATTTATTAAATGTTTGTTAGGTTTAAATATTAAATTGAAATTTGCTCATATTCAAGAATATTTTATGTTCCTTTCGGTTTCCGTATGATGTTAAGTTTATTATTTCTTGAATATTCGAAAACAATATTTTTTAACATGCTGTTAAAAATTTTCCCCATGCCAATCGGAGTAATGAATTCTAATGGCATGTAAATATCATTCACTTTTATTTATCGAATTTTCTCAAAGCTGCTTTCAAAATATTACTTGTTAATTAAAAATTTTAAATAATATGTAAAGAGACAGCTCTAATTTTTACTATACAAAAAGTAAGAAAGAGAAAATTAAAAAAACACGAAAGAAAAATTATTGAATTTCCCTGCACGTTTTAATTAGACATTAAAATATGTGATGTATATCGTTCTTGTAAATTTTTTCCGCAATAAATTAATTTTTAAAATACACATTTTCACAGATTAATTTAATATTTACTTGGACATCGTTTGCTAGTTTTTTTTAGTTATGCATGTATTATATAGCTCAGATCGTTTGCTGTTACTGTTTAATTGATGACTGTTTCTGTAACTGATTTTTAAAGAAGAATTATTGAAAAAAATAATAATTCGATTGATCGAGAATTTATAATCTTGGAGGTTGTGGTATTGTTTAACCGATCTGGAATTTTTCTGCAGTATTTAATAACAGATGCATTGAATTAAGTTTGATAATGACATTTGTAAAGAAAACTTGTGTAATATTAAACAAAACAATTATAATATGCTTCATTGAAGGTTGACTTTTTTTAAGAGACGTAAGTGGTCGAAATTATTATCTTTTTAATTAAAATAAGTACTAATATTATTTTATTATTTAAATATTTATCATTATTTTATTAATAAAATATTTACCATTATTATGTTATAATTAAAATATGTATCATTATTTTTAAAATTTTCTTTAATGGCTGAAAATGTTGTTGCAATGCATTGAATAAAACAATTTTTAATACGTATTTTCATCCAATCAAATACACATAAAAACTTCATTGAATAAAAAATAATTATTAATATTAACACCTTTAGATTACAACTATAAATTGTTAGTTATCCATATCTTTATAGAATTATGTACTTAAGAGAGAGAATGTCATATATATATTCTAAAGAAATTTTAATAATAAATGCTCGTGTCGATATACTCAATTTCTTTTATTTAAATCTAATAAATTATAATTTCTTTCAAATTTTTTTGTCTTATAACAAGACAGTATTTAACCAATCCATTCCTAATTTCAGAATTTTATACAATATTAAACATAATTAAGATTTAATAACAAATGTGTGTTAAGAATTTTTTTTTTTTTGCTTTAAACTATTGATAACATCATCGTTAATTAATACTAAATAATATTTGTTTGATACTCTTTGTTATCTTATGATACATCTTATTTATTTAATGAATATATCAGTAACAAAGCCTTCTTAACGATAATCTATCAAATGTAATGCTGATAGTGAATCCTGTACAATATAGAGCTTCATAAATTAAAGGTCGTTGGAAGAAGTCTCTGAATTCATCTTGTTTGTCTGTTTTGCTAGACTTCTGCGTAGCTCAGATAAGGCAAAGCAAACCAGGTATGAATTTTCACGCCCATGGGGTGAAACTTAAAAATTTATGCATCGCTGAACTTTAGAACAACAAATTAATCACGCTTATTTGCGCACTTATAATATATATTGGATGACAGTAAAAGAACAATAATTCAACACAGAAACATATCTCAGCTTAGAACTAGTTGCTTATTTTTCAACGATATTACGCTTTACAGAGAATTCTAATCAGTAACAAGTAACTTTTATTTATAATTTATATGAATATGAAAAAATTGTGGAAAAGAAATCCGCATAATATACATAGTCATAGATAAGCTTATAAACTTATGTACTAGGGCGGATCGAAAAAAATTTGGTTCTTACGTATTATCGCAACAATCGCCAAAGTTAATGATAACTCGCCAAGTTGGCAACGCCGATTTCGCGTGTATTGTATGCGCTTAGCTGGCAATCATGGGCTTCGTTTCATGTAATGTCGCCAATAGGTTGCGATAGTACGTAAGTATCAAATTTTTTTTTCAGAATTTCAAAATTTACCTACGAGAAAAAGATGTTCTGTAGTATATAGATAAAGGAGGAGATAAGATTTTTTAAAAAATAATTTTTGTGTTAAATGCTGCCAAAAGAGGAATGAAATTTAAGTATTTGAGTTTTTATGGTAAAAGTCAAAGTAATGCTCTTTTAAGAAAAACAGGTATTTTATTCTTTTAACATTTGTGGCGATGAGAGGACATTTACTTAAGAGTTACAAGAAAAAACAACACATCGGACACTTCTTCTTTAGTATTAATTTTTTTTTAAAAATCTACGGACAAAAAAAGACGTTGCAAGATAAATCGGAAAACTGGAAATGCTTGCATTGGACTGATTCGTAGGTGAGTGAGTGAATGATGTTAACGGTTACACTATTCAGTTACGCTTTGGCGAAGAACCTAGTAATTTTGAACCATGGTCATGTAACGAGGACGAGACGTGAGCTGGTATTCCCTCTCCTAACTTCCACACCAACGGGAGGATGCCTGAGCTTCGACATCTTAAAAGGCATAGCCCTTACACAGAGGGGCTTCAACAGTGCTATTCGGAGGTGAGGGAAGAGATCTCCGACAGTGAAATGTTGCTATGTACATTGTAATAGTCACTACTAGAGACTCATTTATCAAAAATCATAGCTATTTATTAAAATAACTTTAGAATAAAGAATAAATATTAGAAAAATAACTTTATTTCGAGTCTAAAACCATCTAACCATAAGTCTTTTTCCATTTTTCCGAAGATGTAACCTCTTTGCTAATGCTCAATGCTAAATTTTGAAATTATTTTTTTTAATTATTTTTCTCCTTATTTCCAAATCACAGAACATCTTTTCCACATACTAGGTAGATTCCGATTAAAAATAATTCTTTTTCTCTATATAACTGCGATCTACCCTTTACGTACGTTATGTCCAGGATTTTTTGTTATAAATAAGGTAATATATAGTATTATTTTAATTATTATAAATTCGTAGCAGAAGAATTTGGGGTGACAGATCTACAAGAATGATACTAAGTTATATACAGTTCTATATTATATATCTATCACTGTATATATTACTGAATTATGTTTATCATATTTATGAATATATTTGCTAACCTGCATAAGATTAAAAAAAAGGATGGTAGTTAAAAAAACTATTTATACAAATAAAATGCAAATCTAGATACATATTTTTTTTGTAATACCGCTTGTCATTAAATTAAATGTCTAATTATATGAAATACACAAAAACCTGCATTTTCTCTTTGTCAATGAGTTCTTAAATTAAATATTGATAGTTTATTAATATTTCCGTGTATGCAGTATTAATGGTGAAGTCTTTAAAATGAGTAACTTATTTATTTTTCTGAAACGGTTTAGTAACCAAAATCTTATGTGTATTCAAAGATACTAATAAAATTAAAGAATACTCACTGAAAATGAAAAAAAAAATCGCATTTATATATCTTTATATTCAATATATATATATATATATATATATATATATATATTATATATTATATATATATATATATATATAATTCCCATAAATCTTTTCTTGAGAGAATTTATTTCATAATGGTTGTGATCCCTCCAAGACTTCGGTGATAATTAATTTCTAATTTACTCGCAAAGCGGGAATAACCATAATTTATCTCCCAAAAATTAAACTTCAGAGTTTTTAAATCAGAATTATGTAATCTTGCATCATCCACGTACGTGGACCAATCAGAAAAACCTTTAAATTTAATAGCTTCCGGTTGATCATGACCATACATGGGGGAGATCTCAGGAGAAAACAAAACTTGTTTGCGAACGTCTCAAAAACCAAATGTATTAAACAGTGTTTTTTTTTTTTTACTTAACGAAATAAATGTGGATTTAGAAATACGAAGTCAATTCATCCCTCAATGACTGAGTGAAATTAATCGATCTCATCCAATAAAGAGTCCCATTTCTAGTTAAAAATCCCTTAAATCAAGCAAGTATTATATATATATACATCTATATATTTCTTGTGTGAAACGAAAAATAGTATTATCTATATTTCTTTTAGTATTTTCTCCGCAAAAAATATTAAACTGCACACATTTCACGAAATTGACCTAAATGTTACCAAAAAAATTTTTCGAACCACCACGAATAACATAATTTTTCCACACTCTGAATCTTTTTGAGCTAAAAATAGTCATAAAACTTTAACTACACGGAAATGTTTCACTTTTCTTATTCCATCCATCCGGCAGAAAAGAATTGCAACTCAACTCTACCTGCAAATGACAGAAATGCATTACCTCTCTTCACGGGTGGAATATCTTCCACATATGATGGGGTTGCCCACTCTTTACCTAACGCCTGATGGAAAATTGGATTCCTGATGTCATTATGCAGTATGAATGTCATCTAGGGTAGAAAAGGAATAAAGACACGGGAAAAGATTTCGTTCCAGAAGCTAAAAGAGAGGGGGAAAAACTGTGTTCTTGGCTTTTAGCCAATTTTATTGGAAAGTTTGTGTTGTAACCACAACAAAAGAAACCACCTATTGTGTAATATAGAACAGAGTTCAAATGAACAGTGGAAGTTATAATAAATTTTTAAGTTGATGTTAAGTGAATATGATTTATGTTCCTAGGATGTTAAGGTGTAGAAGAAAAGATAAATTTCCTCCGCTGTGAATGTGCTTCAGTGCTGTAAATGGTTAAAGTGGTGTAACTCAAATTTTAGCGAATTGCAAGAGCATTACCTAATCTCGTTGGTATTTTAAGTCTTCGGGTAAACTGTTACTTTATTAATAAGATAATTTTAATTGTTTTTTTAGTTTAATTAAATGTTGTTCTAATTCTATTGAAATAACCTTCAGAGATTGGTCTATTGCATTAAAAAAAATTAAACAAATGCACAAAGTAATCGGCTTGATTGCCTAGAGGTAGCGTTTCTGACTCTTAAGGGGGTTCACCCGTGTGACGGCCTGTTTTTTAACCATTTTTAGGGATTTTTTTTTTTTTTGACTACCAGTAAAAAGATAGAACTTTAAGTTTTTTATCATTTATTTGTATGCATTTTAAGAGAATGTATAAATGTTTAGTCAAAAATATCCAATAGAACGTTAGTTATAGCTCTCTGAATACACCCGCCTCGAAAACATGGACGCTCACTTCCTCCACGATTCCGGCTGATTGGCTTATGTGAAATAAAAAAGCATTAACAGCGTTTTAATATATAAGCTTTAATTAACCGAATGGACAATACTCAATTGAAAACATCAAAAATTGGATTTTTGGTAGACTTTTGAAGAAAAAGTTTCGAATTTCATGGGGTTTTTTTGTTATGTTTTGTTATAAAAAAATAGAAATACTTTGAATTTTGGAATAATCATAGTCCATTGGGTGCGTGTATATGTGCTGAGTCTACCCTATAAATTTGATTTCATTCGGTCATACCGTTCTTGAGATATGATGGAGAAATGTTTGAGAAAAACGCGTTTAAAGTTTCAAGTTCGATTAAAGGAATTAAAATCTTAACTTACCCTCAATCGGCGATGACTGGTGGCGAAGACTAAAACAAGTTCGACAAAATATTCAATAACTATTGATATTTCCTTTTAAATCTCTACAATTTTATGAACGTATATTTGCATAGAAGTGTCAATTGTATCAAGCCGACTGTACACAATAGGCCCAGCCTTTGATCTCCAACTTAGCGATCCGAACAGCTGCTCTACTAACACTTGTTTCTTTATAAGAACTTCGAATTTTAAAAAATCAATTTACCACCGTATTCTAGACATGTTAAAAAAGCAATTTATGGGGAAAAAATTGTTTGATTTTTTTAAGCCATCACATGGGTGAATCCCCTTACACCTAAGATGGCGGGCGCGATTCCAGCTGGGGTCGATATATATTCTGGATACGAAAATTGTAGCTACACATGTCATATATGATTATGAGACATATAAAAGATCCCTCGAGTATCAATTTGGATTACTCTCGGTAAAATTAAGTTCAAGGCAATATTTATCGTAAAATGAGAGCTTGAATTGAATAAAATCAAGCGTCAAAAATTTGGTAGCGTGAGCTGTCACTAGATGGTGCTACTAATGAAACGATACACCTGAAGACTTACCGTGTATGCAAAATCTACACTGCCAAAATGCAGCCCATTTAAAAGAAAGAAATAACATGTAAAAGAGAGAAATGCATGCATACTCAGGCATAGAAGCCAAGCTTTAATGGAAGAATGCATCGTAATTGAAAAAACATCTCGTATTACTAATCACAGGGAAGTGGCATGTAAACTCTTCACCAACTAATAACAGCTTTTTTCTGAGTACTATTAACCCTATTCCATACGGCGCTGATTCTCTGTTACGGAGGTCATGCATATAACTGTCAATTAAATGTAAAAAAATGAGTTTTTGCTAAAATTAAAATTCAGAAATAGTATATTTCTAAATTTCACCATCTTTGTCTCCTTGAATAAGGTACAACAGCATTTTGAAGCTATCTTATGAATGATGTAATATCTCTAAAAACTTAATTACACTGTACGATAACATTACAAAATTTAGAATATCCTTATAAGTGATGAATATCGCAATGTTATACCGATACACCACTTGTACAGAAAATTTTTCCTACCAAAAAAGCCTTTGAAACATCGTATTGAAAAATCTGACCATCTTTTAACACCTTTATTTATCACTATGGTTGAGAAACAGAAAGAAATGAAAAATTAATTGAGGGATATATATATATATATTGAAGAGAATAAATTCACAAGTAGTGTGTGAAAAAAAACTTTAATCCCATTGTAAGAAGAAAATACTGTAAGAGAATCTTATTTTGGAAGAGGATATACTTCAATTTTAAAAGTCCTTTTGATTTATCAGCTTATGGATTTAGTATAAGAATATTCAATTTTTTTATTTCTCAGATTTTGATACAATCTAATCTATAAAATATGTGTTAATATTAAAAATGTTTAACTCAATTTTGTGAGAGTGCAGTTTCAAAAAATTGTATTACGGAAAAGTGACACGAATTTTCTATACAAATGTGTTCGTTTATCTCATGATTAATTTTGTAAGTTATTCACCTACATTTTTTTTTTATTATAAAATAAGATATTTTTACGTAAAATTGTCACATTTTATGCACATATATTTAGTTATCACTTAATTTTTTAAAAAACATGACTCTGAATAGATCGTTAGCATTAATGTTTTTCTATGCTGAATATTAATGTTTAGGAATAAACCTCGACTTACGCGAACCCGGAGTAGTGAGATTTTCAAATCTCATCGATTTGCCTTTTGTTTGAGCGCTACACAACTCGATTACTCTCTCATTTCCACATTCTTCCGAAGCTATGAGACATAACAACAAGCTCTCTCTTTTAGACTTTTGGAAGCAATTCAATGTTTTAGATGAAGTAAGAATAGTCAGACAATCTTAAAAGGAAGTTTTACAGAAAACTTATTTATAGTTAGCAGAAAAACTATCCTTTTTTTTTTCATCACTGAATCTCAGTCTAATTAGTACCAGTGGTAATGTGATTGAAGAAGTTGTCAATCTTGACAGGAAAATTAATTTAGAAGTGGATAATAATGACGTTCAAGAACTGCTGGCCGGGCATTCTCTTCTATTACACGTACTCACTGAGACACGAAAAAATATTTCAACAGTGATTTTTTTATCACAAGTAACGGTTCGGAATTTTTCAGTTTCACATAATTTTTAATACTTGTTGAGCCACTGAGTAAAATGCAAATTTAACTAGCATATTACCTGAGTCAAGTTAATTATGTTAATTACCTTAGAATGACCTTCTTGTGGTATATTTTCAAGAAAGCATGTTGGGTATACATATCGATATTTAAAACACAAATTAGCAACACAAACTGAATTTCCAGTTCTTTTTAATAGCTTGCCTCACAAGGAGAGGGCACGACTAAGGAAATTCCTTTGGCGACGAGACTTTGTGCAATAGTAGTACTCCTTTAGAGTAGTTCTCCTTACCCTTAGTGTAATTGGCAATCTAAAATTAGGAAATATGAATGAGTGAGTGAATATTAACGTCTCACTGTTCAGCTACACGAGGGCTTTTGGGGACAGTCCGCGGAATTTTGAACCATGGTCAAGTAACGCGGACGATACCTGAGGTAGCACCTCCCTCTCCTAACAACCACACCAACGGCAGGACGTTTGAGCTCTCGACAGGTTTAACGTGCATCGCTCCCCTACACGGCGGATCTTCAGTGATACTGAGATCGAACTCATGACACGCTAACCACGATCCGATGCCTAGACCACTTGGCTAACGCTGCCACTAGGAAATATGAAAAATATACCGAAAATTAGAATACTTTTGTTTCATAAAAATTAACACTAAATGAATTAACTCAGAATAAGTATTCAATAAATTATTTAATATTGAACTTTAATCATTTTCCTTGACTTTTATCAGGAGAGAGAGTACGATAACTATTTTTAAATCAAATTAATCAAAATTAAATGTTTTTTACTTTATCACTTACTCCAAAAATAACCAGACATATTAATTATGGGTGTGACACTTTCGGCTGATTTTAAGGGCATTTTATTAATCAGTTGTAATCATCGCATAATGAATGCACTCTCCAACTTTTTGAAGTAATTGCCTAATTAACATCATATATATATAACCAAAGTTGGCTAAATCTTAAACAAAAATTGTTTATTCTTACTATATATATTCGGGTTTTTGATTGTGAGATGCAATATATATATAGTATATATTCAGGTCGTTATCAAAATAATGGAGACACACCTTAGATTTATAGACTCCTTTATTAGTACAGTGTAGGACCGTCTTTGGCATGTTATACAGCTTGGATTCGTCTCGTCTAGAAATCGATTCCGTGTAGACCATAACGGATCAACTATATTGAGGTCGGGTAACTATGCGGATCATGGTAGATGAGCAGGTGTCCTCCAAACATACACCTGTTCTGTTGTAGGGAAAAGTGTGATTCTTTAGACTATATTACATTCTGCCACTTATCGATCGACCAGATTTTGTGAATGTGGTACCACTGTAGACGACGTTTGGGATTAACATCTGTGAGAGAGACAAGTGGCATGGGGGGGAATTGTTGCTCTGCTGAATGTGCTATTTATGAAAGACGTTCTAAATGTAATCGTTGAAAATGGAGAATCCTGATGCAGATTGAGCTCTGCGGTCACTTTTGCTGCAGTTGTTCCCTTTTTAGACATTACCATCCTTTCAATACCCATCGGTCTCTTTCACCGAGCTTCTCTTTCACTCCACTATTTTGCTTTAACGAGCTAGTCTTGTCGCTCTGTGTGTATGCTGCCATAATTTTAGACACCGTACCTCTACAAACACCTTAAAGTATAGATATTTCGGTCACACTTGCTCCTGCTACACGGGCTGCTACAATCTGGCCTCTCAGTAAATCTGAGAGGACCCACATTTTGCACTTTTAAAAAAACTCTTACAGATCTTCAAAAAAGCTACCACATACTCTACCAGAATATGTACATTTATATTTATAAAAAAAAACTGGTAGCTATTATATTATATTCTAATGCTTACGACGCATCCAAAAATGTCCCTTTTATTTGTAGTTGTTTCCATTATTTTGACAACCACCTGCATATAAATATTAATTGTTACCATATATTGACAACCAATTTGTCTATTTACTATTAAATGCATACAAAACAAGTTTTACGTTAAATGGGTAAATAAAAAATAAAGGCTTGGTTTTCAAATTATTTTTAATAAGATTTATCAAGTAATACATTAGTATAAATTTTGGTATTTATAAAAAATAGTGTAACATTTACAAAAATATTTTCTTGAACTCTTAATGTATTCAACATAATAAATATATGTTTATGTAATAATGTGTTTATTCTATCCAGAAATATATTTATCTTTAATGTACGATGATGAACTTTTATTTTTAAATTTGTCTGGAGGTCAAGTATATAAGTAATAAAACTAGTCTATAATAAATAATAAAGTAAGTCTATAATAAGTAATAAAGTAGGTTTATATAACATGTAAAATATTATCTCATATGGATAATTTTTCCATTATTAGAGTGAGTGAGTGAATATTAACGTCGCACTGTTTAGCAACATGAGGGCTTTTGGCGACGGTTCGCGTAATTTTGAACCATGGTCAAGTGACGCGGACGACACTTGAGCTGCCACCCCCCCTCTCCTAACTACCACACCAACGGGAGGACGTTTGAGCTCTCAACAGATTTAACGTGCATCGCTTCCCTACACGGAGGGTCTTTAGTGGTACTGGGATCGAACTAATGGCACGCTAGCCATGATCCGATGCCTAGACCACTTGGCTACCCCGGCCACTTCCATTATTAGAATCAATAATCAAAAGAAAGAATTATAAAAACATTGCAATAAAATGTATTTCTAAATTAAAATTTAGCCGCTCATCTGGTGTAGTGGTTAGTGACGCTGACTGCTGTGCCATAGAGCCTGGGTTCGAATCCCGGCGAAGGCATGGATGCTTGAGTTGTAATCCTGCATGACTTTAAATTCCTCCTTCCTTTATGATATGTGCTTCATGATTATTTCTGTAAGCCCCAGTGTGATACTTTGTAGTGCACGGAGATATATCTCAATAAAAAAAAAGATAAAATCTTCTACCCGACACCAATTTCAAACTAAAAGGCTATACTATACGATTTTTGAGACATAAATGCAAAGAAATTTTATTAAAAGAATATTTAAGGCAAAAAAAATTGTTATAAATTGAAATGCATGTATACATAGTCTAATAAATAAAAAAAAATCTAAATAAAATCATTCGAATATGAAAAAAAAATCATACTTTCCTTAGGAATATGCAATAATAACTATTTTTTGTTCTTTTATTGTACTTTACTTTAACCTGTTACTTTTTAATTTTATTTAGAAAAAGTAAAAAAGAGTAGAGTGAAAATAGTTGTAGTTAGAGTTAAAAATCACTCTACACAAAAAGTTTTTTTCCTTCATTAAAACGAAATTTTTTAAATTTATTTCAAAACTTCGTGGGAAAGGTATAGTTAAAAAAATATTTGTTACTGATTATTTGATTTTTCTCAATTTTATTGCATTGTAATTTACGGTTTCATTTAATTGCTTTCTAAATATTTCAACGCAACATCACTTAAAGCTTCCAATAACTTGAAAAATTATTACTTTTTTCAATCCAATAGCATTTCTTTCATTTGATCGAAATTAAATGTGACATTCACAAAAAACGAATTTAAAGAAAAACTAGCACATCATTGTGGTTCACTTTCCTTTTAATATTGGCATTTGTTCCTCTTTTTATAATAAATGGTTTTTAGTTGAAAAATGTTCAATTTAACTTTCATACTTTATATCGCACAAATTTCATTTGGTTGCTCTGATAACCATATATACCATACGTCACAATCGGAGAATTTTATTTTGTAAAGGGTGTGAGTTCCAATTCACTAATAGTGTATATTTGGAAAGAGAACTACTGATATTAATTGCTTTTCGATTTACAAGAATTACTTAGAAGGGTGTGGCTTACTTCATTCAATAACTCAAATTATGATGAATTTTATAATCATTACATCAAAGTATTGGTAAGGCAATGTAAGAAACAGCATGTTTTCCAATTAGTAAATCCCTTTAATGCTGCTATAAGTAAAAAAAATTAGGTAATTTTCCGTTTTGCTAGCGAATATCTCGCCAAGTAGCGTTATTGGCGACAACACACAATATACACAAAAAAATTAATAAATATTAGTTCTCATTAGTTTTTCATCCATTTTTAATGTATTATGAAAAAAACGTTACTGATAAGATGAGACAACGATTTGTTTTGAAAATGTGGGGGTAAAAGGTTACCAGTGGAAATATTCCGTTTTTGCATTGATATTTTTGCATTTTGGCGACTTTATAGCCTGCGCCGGCGAAATGGAAAATACCAAATATTATTTTGTAATCTAAGTAATTCCATCATATATAAAATATTTTTTATCACCTAATGTTAATCTATATATTACTGTTAGTAAAAACATTTTTACCATAAGATTTATATTTTGGAACAATTAATTGGAAATTTTGTTTTATAAAAGGTAATGGTTTCTTTCTCTTTCTAAGTAATCTGTAACTTACATTCCATTTCAACAATTCTTTCCATTCAAACATATAAAAAGTATCTCTCTTCAAGTTTTAAATTATGCCGTATTTACCGTTATGTTAAGTGTTATTAGTGTAACTCTGCGATACATTTTTATAATTTTTCTTTCATTTTAAAAGAAAATAATATCATCTAGTTCTTTAGTTTGGTCTTTTAAGGTTTCAGACTATGTTTGAAACCATGATTTTTCTAAAGCGTATAATTGGGTGCATTTCGGGGGCGGGGGTATTTATGAAATACATGTAAAACTGTTTGAAAATATGTTTATAAACTGTATATATATATATATATCAAAAGTTAAATATATATATGTTTATATTGAATATATATCATTTTATATGTATCAAAAATGTTACATTTTTGACACATATAAAACTGTTTTAAGAATATTATTACAATAAACAAATTATCTAAGTGCAATTCTTTGACTAAAAAATGCAGAAAGAATGACATATCCTTAAAACATTCTCCTTTCATGGGAAATGCTTTTATATTTCAAAGTTAGCAGACTTACATGCAAAAAAAAGTTACAGACTTAGCGGACTTTTAGAAGTCTTATATTTTGAAGTTATTTTCAATGTTACTATCAATAAAAATAATAACTGTTGCTTTTTTTTCTAAACATTTCTCTACTCTATTCTGATCCATTAAAAAATATGGATCAATCAATCCACTTCTAATTTATGTATTTCAAAAGTCCTATTTTAGCATCTGTATGAAATTCTAATCTATATATAGGCAAAATATTATTCATAATAGAAGCAATTTTCATAAAAGAAGAACGTTTCGAAAATGCTTCATTCTTTTCTTCAATTTTTTGACAAAAAGAACTGCATTCAAATAACTGTTATTTTAACAATTTGATGTGTATATTCTAATTCAAAGTGTCACTTAATTTTTTTTAAAGTAATTTATGCACATTTTTTAAAATTACGGTTTTAAACGTGGTCAGATACCTCAAAAACTGCTGCTCGTATTGGACTTCTATAAAAACCCAGTTACAAAAATATACACTGTTTACCGTAATCATGTATTTTCAATTATCAGAAATAAACTTTTTGAGCTAATAATTGAAAATATATGAAATTTGATGTCTTTTAAATGAATATGAGAACAAAAAAAAAACTTTTTTCACAAATAAATTAATAAATTTTTATAATAATAATAGAATTGAAATAATATATACAGGGTTATTCATAATTCTCTCTTGGATTTCAAAATGCTATAGTAAAAACGCTAAGATTACTACAACAAAAAAACATTATAAAGAATACAGAAACAATTCATGTTTTATTTACATATTTTACAGGTGTTAAGTGCACTAAATATTGGTTATACACTGCATACATCAATTCGATATTCTATTTACTGCCACGCTCTACTTAACATGGCACGATCAATGTTATTGCAGCACGTGTTACATTTTCATAGAGTTCTGCTACATCATCCAGCAAAGGGAGTAAGAAAACCTGGTCATATAAACAGACCAAGTTATCGGATAATACGAAAATGATAACATGCGCTGTCAATAACGTTGATAATACCACATTGAGTCGAGAATGGCAGAACTGTGTGGACTATTGCATTGATACTAGCCGTGTAACCAAATTTTCACATTTAGAACACTCGTTAAGTACGTAAATAAAACTCAAACATACTATTTTGCTGTATTCATCTTAGTTTTTTTACTGTAGCGCTTAGAAATACTGAAGGGAATTTTCAGTAACCCAGAATATATATTCATAACGTTAAGTGAAATAATTTTAATATAATCAACAGATATGTTGTTCCAATAACATCGTTATTCAATCACAATAAAAATGCTTACTTTACAGAAATACAACTGTGTTATTATTAGTATGTAAAGACATTAACAGTTGCTTTCTTTTTTTGGCAGTTGGTGGTTCGTTAGCCAATTCACGGCTGACCCTCAGCTCACGGGGAGGGACTCCGGTGTCCTTGAAGTCGGGTGGTGGGGGTGGTCCCCTGGTAGACGAGAGTGTGCAGGTGGACCTCTCAGCGGACACCATCACCTACGACTCAGATGATGAAATGGTGAAGCGGCGCTCGAGTCTCGTCCTCAGGAACAAAAAGGGACATCCCATCTACTCCAGAGAAGATATACGGGAACAGTACTGCATCAACAGGAAAGAGGTATTCAGTTATAAAACCTTAAAATTGTCTTCATCTAATTACAAAGAATGTGAACCATGCTCGATTCACATTTTTAGGCAGAAATTATTCCATTTTTCTAATCAGTTAGTGATGTTATAACATCTGTGTTTATTTATATGCTAAATTGTACTTTTAAAAAATATTTCATGAGCATACAAATTTTCACATTCATGCGTAGAACTTTAAATCGATTTAGCAAAGTAATATCGAGAAATAAAAATTGCCTTTAATACAGCCAAATTCATAATGAAGCAATTTTCTTGAGGTACAGAATACAATAAAAATCTTTAAAACGTTGTTATATGAATATGCATTTTGAAATAATCAAGATTAACAATGTAAGAGATACATTATTAAACAATGAAATGATAATTATTAAACAATGAAATGATAATTATTAAACAATGAAGATATAATTAATAAACAATGAAGAGATAATTATTAAACAATTTTAAAAGGTACAATGAAAAGATAACTATTAACCAATGAAGAGGTGATTATTAAGCAATAATGAGATAATTATTGAAAAATGTAAGATATACATTATTTTTCTTTTGTATGATATAATTATAAAGATGGTTAT